>QZWR01000233.1:3198-24968 GCA_004114325.1 Zoophagus insidians | reverse complement strand
CACAACGCACTTTTGCCCAGTTGGTAGCTGTGCCCACCTGCGCCAGCACATTGGTGTTGCTGGTCGTACCATTGCCTAATTCTCCGCTAGCGTTATACCCACACGACCAGAGCGTACCGTTGTTTTTTAGAGCCATGATATGAATAGTACACGATTCCAAACTGCTCCAATCGGTATCTGTGCCGATTTGTTGAACTGTATAATAAGGATCAATATAATTACCAAGCCCCAACGTTCCTACACCATTATACCCCACGCTCCAGAGCGTGCCATTAGTTTTTCTAAAAGCACTTGATAGATATCCAGTTCTTGCCTGAGCCCAATCGGTATCAGGCAAAGGGTTGATAGGATGGTCTGAACCATTTTCATTTCCAGTAGCTAATCTGCCTGAAGTCCCCTCACCCCAACACCAATAGGTACGATTGGTTTTGAGCAATACCGTTTGGCGCATACCCGTAGTAAACTCCAACCAATCGGTATCGGTATTGATCTGGGTTAGGGTATAAAGATCGAAGTCCCCATTTTGCCCCAATTGATTAAAATCATTAAGCCCACATGACCAAAGCGTGCCATCAGTTTTTTGGGCTACCACAAACTGGTCGCCTGACGAGACTTTGCTCCAAGTCGTGCCGGGCAGTACCTGCGCCGGCAGCAGGTGTGCGGTGGTGGTGCCATCGCTCAGTTGCCCATAAGTATTCCCCCCCCATGCCCAAAGCGTTCCGTTTTGTTTGATGGCGTAGGTAGCATCTGTCCCTGCCGAAACCATAACCCAATCCGTATCCGTTCCAACCTGTGTGGGTACCAAGCGGTTTGTGGTGGAGCCATCGCCCAGTTGTCCATAATTGTTTCTGCCCCAAGTCCAGAGCGTCCCATCGGTTTGGATGCCTGCTGAGTGAAATCCCTGGTTACAAGATGCCGCTGAAATCTGTTGCCAGCATTGACCAAAGGTGTTTATACTGATAAAAAAGAAAACAAATACAATTGATTTATACCATTTCATAACACTATTTTTTAATAATTTTCACTACTTCTGTATGGTCTTCTTGACGAATGACCGCTTGATAAATACCAGCAGCTACATCTAAGGCAAAGATATGATTTTCTAGCTCCTCTGGTGTATAACTTTCGTTTAGAATTTGTTGTCCTAACAAGTCGTATAACTGCACTTGCACCTTGCTGGTGAGTGGGGTGGTGATGTGTTGTCTTACTGCATCTAACACTGATTTCACTTTTTTTTAACCCTACTTCGGCAAGCTCAGCACGGGCTCGGAACATAGATTTTAATATAAATATTTTAGTCGCTTCGCTTTAGATTAGAAAACATAGATAACAAATTATCAATTGTTAATTATCCATTGTTAATTATCAATTATCTCACTCCTTCACCACTTTAATTGTCTGCGTAGCGTTATTAATTTTACACCATACAAAATACACCCCTTTAGCATAACCCGAAACATCAATACTAACAAAATCACTACTAATGGTTTTAGTATCGAGCAGCATACCAATGCTGTTATAGATTTGAATTTCCTTTGTGCCATCTTGATCAAATGCCAGTTGCATGAAGTTGGTAACAGGATTGTGAAGCAAGCGCATAGCCCCTTTGGTAGGGCTGCTAGTAGCTAAATTACAAGCCGTGCCAATTTGAGTAGGCACTAGGCGGTTAGTGGTAGTACCATCGCCCAGCTCTCCATAGGTATTATCACCCCAAGCCCAGAGCGTACCCGTGTTGTCCAGCGCTAGGGTGTGTTGCCGACCACAACGCACTTTTGCCCAGTTGGTAGCTGTGCCCACCTGCGCCAGCACATTGGTATTGCTGGTGGTGCCATAGCCCAATTGCCCAGTACTATTAAACCCACACGACCAGAGGGTACCGTTGTTTTTGATAGCCATAGTATGTGCTGAGTTTGATACCATAGTGCTCCAATCGGTATCTGTGCCCACTTGTTGCAGCGTATAATAATTCAAGTAATAATTACCAAGCCCCAATGTGCCAAAAACATCATTATACCCCACGCTCCAGAGTGTACCGTTATTTTTTACAAAAAAGGTAGATTCTGCACCTGTGGTTACCCCAGCCCAATCGGTATCGGGCAAAGGGCTGATGGGAAATTCTACACTATTACCATTCCCCGTAGCCAAGTCACCCAAAGCCCCCTCTCCCCAGCACCAATAGGTATGATTGGTTTTGAGCAGTACCACTTGGCGATAACTCGCGGTAAACTCCAACCAATCCGTATCGGTATTGATTTGGGTAAGGGTAAAAGGACTAAATCCGGTTTGACCCAATACATTGCCAGAAGTAGTCCCACATGACCAGAGCGTACCGTCTGTTTTTTGGGCTACCACAAAATACTCACCTGCAGAGACTTTGCTCCAAGTGGTGCCGGGCAGTACCTGCGCTGGAAGCAGGTGTGCGGTGGTGGTGCCATCGCTCAGTTGCCCATAAGCATTGCCACCCCACGCCCAGAGGGTGCCGTTTTGTTTGATGGCGTAGGTAGCATCTGTGCCTGCCGAAACCATGACCCAATCCGTATCCGTTCCAACCTGTGTGGGTACCAGGCGGTTGGTGGTCGTGCCATCGCCCAGTTGTCCATAATTGTTTCTGCCCCAAGTCCAGAGCGTCCCATCGGTTTGGATGCCTGCTGAGTGAAATCCCTGGTTACAAGATGCCGCTGAAATCTGTTGCCAGCATTGACCAAAGGTGTTTATACTGATAAAAAAGAAAACAAATACAATTGATTTATACCATTTCATAACACTATTTTTTAATAATTTTCACTACTTCTGTATGGTCTTCTTGACGAATGACCGCTTGATAAATACCAGCAGCTACATCTAAGGCAAAGATATGATTTTCTAGCTCCTCTGGTGTATAACTTTCGTTTAGAATTTGTTGTCCTAACAAGTCGTATAACTGCACTTGCACCTTGCTGGTGAGCGGGGTGGTGAGTTGCAGTTGGAATCCACTACTAAAAGGGTTTGGTGCTGCCACTACACTAAAACCATCAAGAACTTGTTTGTTTGTAGCTGTAGGCGTTTCTGTATTGCCTGCAAAGGGTGCACTACCCGGTGTGGTCACCATGCAACAGCTGCTTGGAAACGATAAACTATGACTACCATCAATATTCAAAGGGCGCACTCGGATGCAATATTGCGTTCCATTAGTTACAAACCCCGAAGGAGTAGTCAAGTTAGGATTAAAAGCAAACGAGCCCTGTGTAGTATCAAACGTGCAAGTGGCTGCAGTGGTCATATTAGTGACTTGCCAACTGTATCCTGGTACAGACGCTATTAATGTACTAATCGAAATAGTTTGTGTTAAAGCCGTAAGGGTGTAGCCACCACAATTTGCTAATTGGGTAGTAGGGTTTGGTGTAGTAACACAACAGGTAGAAGCATAACTTAGATTGTCAACTATTCCTGCTGTACCCGCTATGCTTTGTATGTTTAGCGGTCGCACTCTAATACAATATTGGGTGTTATAGTTTACAAAACCCGTTGGTGGTGCTGTTGCTGATAATAAGATATTGCTAAAAGAAAAAGAAGCGGAGGTCGTATTAAACTCATAAACTCCACCAGTGGTCATATTAGTAAGCTCCCAGTGATAGCCCGGCACAAAGTTCACTGCTGTTGCCCCAATACTTTGCGACAAAGCCGTAAGGGTGTAGCCGCCACAAGTCGTCAACTGGGTAGTGGGGTTGAGCGTAGTGATTGTGCAAGGTGCACCATACGCTGTCCATACACCTCCTACAAAAGCATGTACCCTAATGGTATAGGTTTCGTTATAGCGAATAAAACCCGCTGGGAAATTGGCATTGTTTAAATATAAAGAAGTTAAAGTAGTGGCGATCACGGTAGGTGAAGTGCTGCCGGTGGTTGGAGTTACCAACCATTCGTATGCGTTTGCCCCAGCTACTGGATTGCATTGTACATAACTATTGAGTGCCATACCGGTTTTACCACAATAGAATGTGTTGAGCTGTGTGGTCAGCGGTGCCTTAAATACAATAGCAAAACGGGTGGTATTGTCTATCACATTACTAGAAATAGAAAACGTATAAGGTGCGGCTTTCAGGTTATAATATTGATATATTCCACCTCCCATATTTTCTCGCAAAAATACCTCTTGGTTGGCAAACAGCCCGTCAAATTCCGATAGCCCCAATTGAATGGTGTTTGAACTACTAACTCCACTCATTTTGCAGGTATAGCCCAGCGGTACCACATCGTTCGTGTCAAAACTGTTGCCCAAATAGCGTCCTTGGATGGTTAGTGCTGCACTAGCTGGAGAAAGCGAATAGAAATTGATGTCGTATGGATCGGCAAGATAGGTCAACCCATCGTAGTTGCGGTCTAGTGTGGCAGAAGTGGTAGCAAGAGGCGAGTAGCCCACCAAGGTCTGTTTGAACTGTTGTGGTGAAGCCGTGAGGTTAAGCAAGTGCAACCACAGGCGGTGGCGTTGTTCGGTAACACAGTTGCTGTTTTCGGCAGGGTTGGTGGTGGCAGTAGCCGCGTTTTTAAAAAACTGGCTGTTGGCTTGGTTTTGGCTGCCCACCCGCATACTGTTTTTGAAGGTAGCTGTACCACTGCCATTGGCTTCGACAAAAAAGCTCTGTCCTGCCGCAATTTTACCCAAACAACGGTCGGAGTAAAGACGATTTTGGTTCAAGGTAACAACTCCGGTACCCACGCCACCCATACGGTTATAGGCACCATAACTGTTCACATTATAGTTGTAGAGCGCATTGCCCGGCAAGCCCTGTTGGGTAGCCCCTGTCAAGTCAATCGGGATGTTGTGACACCACAAATAGACCGTTCCGTTGAGCATAGCATTGGCAGGGTCTGCCATAAAACAATCGATATCCAACCCACTCGGGTAGGGGTTGCCTATCAAATTATCGGTCGCTGCAGCACTAACCACGGGTGTAGTGAGCGTGCCGTTATGGGGTGGTCCCGTAAAAACTCCAGGAAATTGATCATTACCTAGACTAAATGTTTGAGGTCCACGAATGATGTACCCTACACCCGTTGCCATAGCGGTACTGGTGGGGTTAGCATATACCCAGTTGTTGATAACGGGACTAAAAGTATAGAATTTATCAGGTAGGGTATTGGGCGAAAAAACACTTAGATTTTGCCCATCCACAGGACTGCTCCAATAGACATAATCATAATTAGAAATAAATGGCGTTCTTCTTGTGTACTGAATGCTTCCACTGTTGGCTATATCGTTGATTTGTACCAAACTCGCATCGTCATCAAATTCTAGTGTTGCTCCTGTTGCTACGACTACTTCGTTGGTTACCGTTAGGGTGTTTGCAGTGGTGGTGGTGGAGAGTCCTATGTGGGAAAACCTAACAGTTCCATTGTTTACGTGTACCGAGCAGGCATAGAGGTCTTCGGTAGAGGTAAAAGCACCGTTAAAAATCACGGTGGTGTTCAAATAAGCTGGCGTGTTGGGCGTTCCGTTGCTCCACGAGCCGCCGCTCCAGGTGGTAGAGGTATTGCAACCCACTACCGTAAGGGTAAAACTGGTGCTCACTGCTGGGCAGGTAGCCGTGCCGGGCAGGGTATAGCTAATGGTGGTTTGACCAATGCTCACACCCGTAGCCACACCGCTTGCATTTACAGTTGCCACATTGGTGTCGGCAGCACTCCAACTGCCTCCGCTTATGCTTGGTGTTATGGTGGTACTACTGCCCGGATAAACGGTATTGATGCCCGTTAGCGTAGCAGGCGTTACAGGAGGCATGATGCTCACCGTATAGGTATAAGCCGCACAACTCGTACTACCCGAGTACGTATAGACATAGTTGCCTAGGGTGGTGGTAGCGACTTGGGTTACAGTTGTTCCAGCCAGTGTCCAGTGTCCGCCCGCAATATTGCTTTGGGTGGGTAGCGTGTAGGGAGCCGCTCCTTGACAGAGTGCTGTAGGTAGTCCACTAAACGTTATAGTATGATTTAAGACTATAGTTAGTGCCGCAGTACCGTTGCAGGGATTGCTACTGGTCTGTCCAGAGCCATTTGTTCCTGTAAAAGTCAGTACTATCGAGGAGCTATTGCCCGTATATAGAGCGGGACTCCATTGGGTTACTGGGGTTTGAGTTCCACCCAACATCATACTCCAAGTTCCCGTAATACCATTGTTACTCACAGTAGGTAAATCAAAAGCAGGATCTGTATCGCAATAAGTTGTTGGGAAAGTAAAAGTTGGGGTAACGGTATCATAGACCGTTACATCCCATTTTACAAAGTCATAACAAACACCACTATTTTGGTCTGGAGTTGCTGGCACAAAAAGGTAGTGGTGTACCCCTGCCGTGAGCGTAGCGAGATTTAGTTGTGTTATAGCAACACCCAAAGAAGGTATCGAGGTATATTCGTACCAACTGCCATTGACCACTGGTGTACCCACGGGCATAGCAAAGGTGGTAGCTCCCGAGGTGGTTTTACACAAAGTAGGAGGCAGCACAAAACTAGGGACGGTGAGTGGTTGAGGGTCTGTAATTTCTATACTATTAGAATCCTCTGCCCCACCACAGTTATTGCCCGATTTGGCAGTTCGTTTCAGGATATAAGGTCTGGTTAATCCTAATGCCGCTCCAGTCCATAAAGGCAGGTTCACCCCACCTTGCCCAGCAATGGTAGTCCAAGAACCCGTGCAGGTATAATTGCCAGGAGATGTTGTAGTATAGCTTGTACAATAGCTCCAATCATAAGCAGCAGGATTTGTGCTGCTACCATTTGGGTCATATCCCATGGTAAACACGGCGGGGTTGTTCGAAACCAATAAAGGACAAGCAGGAGCTAAAATAGCTCCTCCCACGGCACGCGGAAAAATTTGAATATTCAGAAAAGTGGTGGTGCTGGTCGAAGTACACCCATTGATGGTGGTGGTTAGCACTAAAGTAATAGGGAGTTGCAAACTAGCCGATGCCCCACTAAAGTTTAAACCGCCCAAACCATTCAACGCTTGATAGTCAAAAGATATAGGTATTATGGCTGAATTTCCAGAAAGCGCTTGATTTGGTATGCTGATAAGTGGGATATTACCCGTTGGAGCATTGATTATAAATTGGGCACTAACGGTATTGGTTGCGTTTGCTAGGGTTGGAGCAGTACATGCTGCACCACCTAGATTTAGTGTGGTATTAAAATGCAAGCTATCCCCATAACACAAAACCACATTAGTAGCTCCCAAACTCACATTGGATATGGTTGTAGTGTTACTAGAATTTGTAAAATCGGAAAGTGTAAGGGTTGAATTGGAACTAATAGGAAGATAGGCATTGTTCCAAATGGTAAAAATTTTACCTGATTCATTTGTTGCTGTAGTGTTTCCATTATTCGTTCCACAGGGTATTGCAGTTACATTAACCCTTCTAAACTGGGTTGAACAGGTATTATAAAACACTTGATTTTGGGCATCAGTCAAATTGGTTTGACTTAAAGATGGTACTCCAATATTACTCCAAACAGTAGTTCCTCCCACTCTTCTTTGCCATTGATACCCTAAAAAAGTGGTAGGGTCTCCTGATGGAAAAGTAGTACAATTACTAGCTCCTAGCGTTAGTGTAACACTTCCTGGAAATGTATATGTAGTAGGCGTCTTGCAAATAAAATAATTTGTTGCATCATAGGCAGTCAAAATATGATTAGGATCTGTCACCCCTATGTTGTCAATTGGCTCGTCATTACAAATGGTTGGGTTTACTATGGTTACAGTAATTGTAAAATATCCTATTTGTTCTACCGAGTTGTTTCTGGTTTTGTAATGTATTCTAAATTTATATTCATTTGTATAACCATTACTAATTAGAGTATGTGTAGTAGGAGAACCGGGCAAATTCAAGGTAAAATCGCCAAGAGAAGTAGTACCACTATTGAACACACCCGTATAGCTTGGAACATAAGATGTCCCATTATTGTAATCCAAACTTACAGAAGCAAAATTGCTAGTAAAATTTTGGTTTAAATTTGCAGGAGCATCGGGTAAACTAAGCCATTTAAAAGCAGTATTGTTGTTGATTTGTAAAGGCGTAGATGGGGTTATATTACCCAATAAAGTTGGATTTGTATTGGTAATTTTTACAGGTGTCGATATTGGTAAAACGGTTAAACATCCCAAAGGGATAATTGAGGGTGCATTTTCAACAGTAGAAATAGATAACGAACTAGTAGGAAGTGGGGTTGCCGCATCCGAAAGACATTGAAATTGATAATAACAATAAGAATGGTTTTGACTATTTCCAGAATAATTACTGGTACACGCAAAAAGGGTTAAGGTAACAGGTGTGCCTATAAACTCAGAAAAATCCATCACATAACTGTCCCAACCTGTCATCGACTTGTTGATGTTGGTGTTGGCAGGCAATTGTTTGAGGGTTGTTCCTCCTTGATAGAAAGAGAACATATCGTTCAAACCATAATTTACATTGGCAGTATTATTAACAAATGTACTGGGTGCTGTATAATCTACCGTTCCAAATTCGGTTCTTCCAGCGCGCGATACGGTATTAGAATTTGGAATTGGTGAGGTATAATCGTATCTACAATTTATTCCAAAACAAGCAGGTTGGTTCGCGGCATTTTTTCTAAATCCAGCCGTAACAGCAGCATAATAGGCAGCATTGTTAGAAGGTTCTTGCAACATTCCCAAATAATAGACTCTAATTTTACAATTTCCAGCCGTTGGAGTAAAGGTGTAAGTGGCTACATCCGACCGTCTTACTGGAGAGAGCAAACCTTGTCCGGGTTGGTTAAATTTTTTCCCCACCCGAATAACAGGACTACTTGATAGCGGAAGAGAATATGAATTTGAATTTGAATTAGAATTTGAATTAAAGTTTAAATCAGACGCATAATCATTAACCCCAAAGCCATCATCAACAATGGTCGGGGCTAGTGTAGTTCTTGTTGGGGCTGGACTGGCAAAATAGCCATTACCTCCTGCATTCAAAAGCCAATTGCCTTGATAAGTAACTCTAGTTCAACTACTACCCCAATCATTAGATTGTGGCAATGTTATTAAACATTGTGCCTGCAATTGTACTCCCAACAGCAATAAAATAGCGCTGCAAAATAATTTTGTAAATAAGTTGTTTTGATTCATACAGTAAAGAATTAGAAAAATAGTAGTATTGGTAAATATAAAATTTGACAATGCTAATAATTAATTTTCATTTTGATATGCTCAAAAAATATATGTATTGCTAATAATAGATGTTATTTTAAAAATATTTATAATTTTTATTCACTTAAACAACTTTTTTCATCTCATTAAATGTAATTTTAGATTACTTGAAAAATCTGCATTCAAAGGCAATAAAATCAAATTTTGGATTGAATTTTTTTAAAACAAGCTTGCGCTTGTTCCATCAAAGAGCCACCAATCAAAAAAACGCTCTAGGGATAGTTCTTGAATTGACTTGAATAAGAAATGTTCTTTGGCGGCGCTAAAACGCTTATCTTCACAGAGCCTTTTCATGGCATGGAGTTTATACTCTTGAAGTTCAAATACACACAAGACGTAAGAGCCATGTTGTAGTCCAAATTGATTGCTGGGCTCCCCTTTGCTAAGGGCTTGCAGATGGTTAAATAAGGAGGCATGAACCCTATGGGTATTATCTCCATTAAAATATTCGATAGCATAAAGCTCTTCCCTGATTGGGGTTTGTATCATACAGAGCGCATCGGCGATTAAATATTCATTTTTATTTATTACAATAGCAGATTGAGCGCGATACCCTTTTTCTTTACCACTGGTTAATTTATCGAAATAAGTCCAAAAGAAGAGCAAGTCTAAATCATTGGCTACCGCTCGACTCTTAAAAGCTAAGTGAACATTAACAGTCCCTACTCTATGATAGTAATCCTGCAAAAAAAGTCCACTTCTTCCCTTAGGATAGCGTACCAATAAATCTTCCCCAAACCACTCTTTAAGAAGTAGAGCACCATTTTTACTTAGATAATGAACACTTTCAAGTTTTCAAAATTTTGGATGTACTCCAAAAGATACCGAGCCCAAAAGGGGTCTAAAACGAGACCTTAATGCACTAATGTTTTTATTGATGTTGGCCCTGTCGCTCATCACTTCTAAAGTGAGTAATTGACCAGTGGTTAGGAATTTAAAAGTAGCAAGAGCTAGTAAAATTTTTTGTTGTGAGAGCGTGATGCGCTCAAAGGGAGAATCTAGATTCATTTTTTGTTTTTGTTTTAGATTTTAAATTCCTTGGGAGTTAGAGCTTAAACTTTGGTGCAAAATCTCCAAAGGTGTCTGTATAGGTTTTTAGATTTTCATCGGGAGGTAATTGCGCCCTTTTTATAGGAATTTGCTCAGCCCGAGATTTATTATCTCTGTAGATACCACTTTGATTCAGACAATATTCTTTTATAGATTCGAGCTCTTTTGGCAATGCAAAATAACTCTTGGTATTGTGAATTAAAAAGGAGGGACTAAGTATTTTAATTGCAGGATGATGGTCATACTTTAGATAAAAGTGAAATGCAGGTAGCTTTTGGAGCTCAGATAAAGCCACCCCGATATCTAAAGCTTGTGCCTTTAAGGCAGGAAGGCCATTGAGTCACACAAGTTTTATGGCGGTATTGTTTAATATCATCTCCCTTAGAGAGGGCTCTAGCTGAGTAATACTCTGACATCATACAATTAGGTATAGGCAGTACTTCCTAGCTTCACAGAATATCGTTTCCATACTTGAAGAGGCTTGATTTTGAAACTCATCACTGAACAGATAACAGGCTTTTCTGCTTGACTCCCCTTGGAAGGCTCTTTGCAAGGCAATACTTAAAATGGTTGCCGAGATAAATTTGCCTAAAGCTCTGGAGGTATCCTCTCAAAGTTTTCACTTCGAGAGATTAAAAAGCACTATTTTTCCTTTTAGCATTGCTTTTTTCAAGTCAATACTACAAGGCCCATTCATCATTTGATAAAAACGGTAGTTATTCAAAAGATATTGCAGTCTGGTATAAATCGCGAGTTTGGTTGTGCTGTATTTTTTATCCAAAAAAGCCGATTCGAAAAAGTTGCGAAACACCACATTAGTAGATTGTGTTCCTGAAATAACTAACTGCTTATTTTGAGTATCGTCCATAAAATGTTGTAAATCGGTTAATCCACACTCCCCTTTTTCAAAAAGCACCGACAAACAAGGCTTTAGAAGGGTCTGCATTTGAAGGGTCAGTCCCGTTTCAGGGATGAGCTCACAGAAGGCTTTAGCCCATTGCTGGGATAGTAAGTCCACAAGTATTGGGTCGGTAATTTTGTCCCAAAAAGGATTTATACAGGGTATTTTTTCAGTGTTCAAATACGGGTCGATGTACCATAAACGGTTTGGATTTTTTAGATTTAATCTAAGAGCTAAAAGCTCACTAGAGATATCTCCGTGGGGGTCGAGCATGATTAAACTCGCCTGCTGCTTCTCAGCAGTAATCTCTTGCAAGTAATAGAATAAACTTTTCATATAATGGCTTTTTCAAGATCCAGTTCTTCAAGTTATTACTAAGTGTCTTTGCAGTGCGCTTATGGGAAAAGGCAGTTTCCAAGGTCTAAAAAAGGGCCTAATGGGTTTAGGATGTGGTTTTTGATGTAGTTCAAAATAGTGCGTATCATATTAGGAGGAATTATAGAATTAAAAACTTTTTTTAAAAAAAGGTAGTGGTTTAGATATGGATTGACACTTGAAAAATCAAGTCAACTTTGATTAGCAAGGCAGTAGAATAAAAATGTCAAGTGGTTGGGGCAAAACCTTTATAAAAACCCCTATGAAGGCATTTTTGAAGACCTATAAAAAGAGAGGCAAGAGGCGGTTTAATAACGAGAACAAGATTGTATTGTGTATGCAATAATAGTCCTAGAAGGACTATTTAAACCTCTTATAAAATTAGTAAGCCAAAATCAGGCGTCAAGTCAAAAATCACAAAATAGCTTGCACTCTAAAAATGCTTTCTTAAAAGATGTATGTCGACAAAAAATAGCCTTTATATCCTAAAGCCCAAAAAAGGTAGTAAAGAAAAGTTAGACAATTGAAAAGTAAAAAAAAGTAATGATTTAAAAAAAAAAGTAATGGATAAAAAATTAGTAGACAAGACAGTAAATTTAGATTTAGTTGGAGTTAATGGCAATGCATATGCCATTATGGCTAGTTTTAAAAGACAAGCCACCAAGGAAGGTTGGAGTGAAAGCGAGATAGACTTGGTTTTGGAAGAGGCGCAAAGTAAGGATTACAATCATTTACTATCAACAATATTAGATTATTGCCAGGTAGAGAGTATGGATTAAAACATTTAGCAATTGCAAAAGCGTAATGAAAAAAGAACATTATTTGGTTATCAAATACTTCTTGCTTAGTCATTATAAGCAGATACAGTCTCCACTGACTCTTAAGGTGGATTCCATCTTTTGAGAATTACTGACCAAAGAGGAACTGATTCTGATTATTAAAGATATGTATGACCAGGCAATTGATATGCATTATGATTTGCAAAATATATCCACAGATGATTTGTTAGAAATTATTGGTGATAACAGTTATATCCTGTCGTTCATCATCGATAATTGGAATGACTTTGACTCGGCACCTCCCAATCAGTTTACGCCTCAAATGGTAAAACAAACCCTGAAGGAATTGGGAATACAAAGACATGTTTTGAGTAAAAAACCAATTGAGCAGCGGGATAGTTCGGATTACAAAACCTATCAAACCTTACTTAAAGAGGCAGGCAGACCTTACTCTCGCTATGGGATTGTATCAAAAGAAATAGCCCAAGAAAATATCGGAGTGTTTGCCGACCAAATAGTGTTATACAACTCTGAAGCAGAAGCCCGAAAAGCACTATTTAATTTGCAGATACAGCAAAACGAAGACATCGAAAACCTAAGGGTTGTAGTAATCTAAAGCAATTAAAAAAATTAAAACCACCTTAAACAAAAACAAAAAAATGAACGCAAAAATCAGAGTTACCCTGCATTACTTTTTAAGTGTGCTAGAGAAAAGATTATCGAAAGAAAAACAAGAAACGGTAAATCCCCTTTTCTTGCAATTCTTTACAAAAGAAGAACTACTAGAGATTCTCAGTTGGTTGTATCATGGGAATATCCCACAAACGTATAACCCACCACAGATGAGTTCTGAAGAAGTCTTGGATGCCATAGCTAGTGAGCGAAGTATTCTACTTTACATTGTACAACTATGGGATAATGAAAAAGAAAAGGATTTTGAAATGGACAATAATAATCTTCACCAAACCCTAGCACAACTAGGACTTCAAACTCATTATTTAGCTGAAAAGCCCATACCCGATTGGGATGAGTATGATAGAAGTAACTTTCGCTCGCTACTTAAAAAAGCAGGCAAGCTTACTCCGAGATTTGGCATCTTTGATGCTAATGTTAAAGAAGAAGACAAGTATTCTTGTACCACACCAGCCAAACGCTATACAACAGAGTGGGAAGCTCAAATGATGTTAGCATTACTTATAGCTGAAGCAGGATTTTGCGAGGGCGAATTAAAAGTTATGGAATTGTAGAAAAAAATGAAAACTCGATTTGTTAAACAAAAACAAAAATGGATAATGATAACAAAGAAAATAAATGCATAAAGTATTTTGTTATTCTAGTAGCGCTTAAAAGAGGAAGATACAGGCATTATATAGCTGAGCCTGAAATCTTCTTCGCTACTGAAAAGGATGCTCAAAGGATAAAAGATAAATTAATAAAAAATGGGACGTATAAATCCAATCAATTAAAAATACAAAGCGTATGGAAAGTGAAGCCTTCAAAGAGCACGGATCTCTGCAAAGAGCTATAGATATTGCACTGTGGATGAATTTTAAATACCGCATGCAAAATAGAAATTATGTAGTTATCCAGGACAAAAAAACAAAATTATATCAGATAGTTACTAAAGCAGGAAGAAGAAAAGGCTCTTATATAGCACTCCCCCAGAACTATACTCTAATGGACTATGAGCAGATTGCAACTCTTCGCTCCCAAACATGTCCGCTTAATCATTGGGAGGAAATTATGGGACTTTTTAGTGCTACTCATGGTGAGATACTTCGATTTATTTTGCAATACCAAGTTCCACTAGAGCGTATCATCCGCTATGAATTAGCCTCGAGAGGCTATGATAAAAACCACCAGTGGGTGGGTTATGATAAAGCAAATGAGATTTGGTTAACTAATACTGATTTAGAAAAATGAAAATAGATGCAAGCAAACTCCCTGTAATGCCGTCGCATTGTAAAACCTGTCCTTTTAAACCCAATGAATTGGGGCACTATCAAGATATGCATTTGGCTAATGAAGTCATTAAAAGAACGCTTTTTAAAGCGCATCAGATTTGTCATGGGACAGAAGGTAAAAACCGTAAAGCCAACAATAGGTGTAAAGGTGCTTTTGACCATAATATGGAAATATATAAAAGGATGGGTGTAGATCATTTAATCGAATAAACAATTTAAAAAATTGAAGTATGAAAGCTACAAAAAGGCTTATTGACTCCGTTTGGACTCTTGAGTATGAAATAGTGGATGATAAAACCATAAAAATCATTCAATATAACTCATCTGATCCAGAAGGATATCAAAAAGAAAAGCAATTGCCCCGATGTGAGTTAGAAGAAACTAAAGACAGAACTGTTATTAGTGTTTGGATAAAACCATACGTGCCATTTGAATATACTATGGTCAAAGACCATAATGCGAAAAAGTATGAGGTTATCAATCCACAGTTTGTTTTTAGCTACATCAAAGAGAAAAGTTAAAAAAAGAAATAAAAAAGTAAAATTATGAATCAAAACAAGCAATCGCTGATGAAAATATTTTCATTAGTATTAAAAGAAAGATCGAAGGCGGAGTCTGAATTCAGAGTTATCAGCCCAGAGATGGTAAAGTTCTTTTCCAGAAAGGAACTTATTGAGATTATTACTAAAATCTTTAACGGTAGTGTTCCCAAAGAACACAATCTGGTGGAGATGGAGAACGAAGGATTATTAAAACTTATAGGAGATGATTTATTTATCATTTCGTATATGACAGAGAAATGGAGTAAGGATGTGTTTTTATTACCTCTTGCTCCAGAACATCCAATTATCCCAGCTTCAGTAGCAGCTGCATCAGCTAAAATTGAAGCCAAAAAAAATGAAACAAAAAATGAAACAAAAAAAGAAGACCCAAATAGGGAAGTAAAGAAAGACTAGATTTGTGAGAACAACTTCATTGTCTTTACCATCATTTTTTCAAAAATGAACAGCCCGGATATTTGCCTGGCTGTTTTTTGTTGATAAAATTTATCTTGTAAACAAAAGCAAAAATGCAAAATAAAATACTTTTTAAACCCCAAGTGGTGCCAGTCAGTTATTTTTGAGGTAAGCAAATGATGGCAAAAAACATATTAGAACTCATTCCAAAAGATTGTAAAGTATACTGCGAACCGTATTTTGGGGGCGGTGCAATTTTTTGGTTAAAAAATCGGAGTGCTCCTTGTGAAATCATCAATGATGTAAATTCAAATGTTACCAATTTTTATAGAATAATGCAAACTCAATTTGATGAGCTTCAAAAGAAAATTAAAGGTACTTTGCATAGTCGTAGTGAATATAAAAGAGCATTACTAATTTACGAGTTTCCACAGCTTTTTGATGATGCAGTTTTAAAAGCTCGATCTTTTTATGTCTGTTGCAATCAAGGTTACTTAAATAGGATTGGTTCGTGGGGTTTTGATAATCAAAAGTTAACTCGTGCTTTTGCCAATAAAGTTGAAAATTTTGAAGTAAAACTTACAGAAAAATTACGCTATACACAGATTGAATGTAATGAAGCTCATAAAATAATTCAAAGATCTGACACAAGTGAAAGCTTTTTTTATTGCGACCCACCCTATACTTCCGATTTAGGAATTAAGGTGAATCAGTGACATTATAAAGGGTATAGTCATGAGGATTTAGAGCGTGATCTTACTGTGCTTTCAAAAATAAAAGGTCGTTTTCTTTTGAGCAACTACCCTTCTGATTTATTGATGAATTTTGTTAAAAAATATAACTGGTATATTAAAACCTTTGACAAGCCACTTAGTGCTAGTCATGGAAATAAGACTGTAAAAAATAAAAGAAAGACAGAAGTTCTTGTCGCTAATTACCCCATCTAAATCAATCTATTTATATTCTTATTATCGTTTAATATGAAAACCAATCAAAGCATCTTAGCCAAAAAATCAAGAGAAAGACAAAGACTTAGAATTAAACAAAGAGTTAGACAAAGAATATTTAAAAACAGAGCATTATCACTTAACACTATTAAAAAAAGATATGAAAAATATAAGCTACAATCGAAAACTAAGCCAGGGTTACCCCAAGAGTAATTCCTTAAATGTATTTGGGCTTTTCCTTTGAGGTGGAGGCTCCACTATGGGTTATAAACTTGCGGGATACAACCACTTGTGAGGGGTAGAGATTGATCCTAAAATGGGCAAAGTATATCAAAACAACCACAAACCTAAATACTTCTACCAAGAGGACTTAAGAGATTTTAACCTCAGAGAAGACTTACCCAAAGAATTGTATAAATTAGATGTTTTAGATGGCTCCCCTCCTTGTAGTGCCTTCTCCATTAGTGGTAATGGTCAAAAAGATTGGTGAAAGCCAAGAGTTTTTAAAGAAGGACAAAAAAAGCAAACCTTAGAAGATTTAGTACTGGTGTATTGTGATACCGTAGTAAAGCTAAGACCCAAAGTAGCACTCATGGAAAATGTAATGGGACTGGTTGCTGGTGCATCACAAAAATATGCCATAGCGGTTTGGGATAAACTCACTCAAAATGGGTATCAGGTACAGCTTTTTGCCTTAAATGCAGCTACAATGGGAGTACCTCAAGCCCGTGAGCGTCTTTTTTTTATTGCCAGAAGAAATGAATTGAAACTCCAAGACTTGGAATTGGATTTTAATCAGGATCCGATATGTTTTGGAAGTATTGTAGAGCAAAACCCAACTAAGGTTAAACCCTTATGGGAGTCCATTAAACTCAGATGGCCTTTTGTAGTATATGGGGATCAGAACCTAAAATTTGCCGATGCCAAATATAGAAAGCTAACTACTTGTAATGCTTTTTTTAGTACCAATATCCTTTATGACCATATTGTGGCACCTACGCTGACCTCAAGCGGGGCTACGGTGTATTATAATGAGGTTCGTAATCTTACCCATACAGAGTACATTCGCATGAGTAGTTTTCCCTTAGATTATGACTTTTGCAAGTTAGATGTTCGTAATATCTGCTGAATGAGTGTTCCTCCTCTTATGATGGCATGAATTGCCGATGCAATTAAAAAACAATGGTTTTTAAAAAGTAATTCAAAATAATTTTTCCACTCCCCTGCTACTTCGAATAGGTTCAGACACAGACAAAGGTGCATACACCCTGAAAACAGGTAAAGACAACCTCTACAAAGCAAAAGACTAACCTATGAGTTAAAATGCGTATACTGCCCATGAACCAGCCTAGTTCGAGAAGCGTTCAGGACGAACCAAGGGGGATACTAATGCGAATACACCTTTAGTGAGGATACTTCGTGGTGTATTCAGAAGTAACAGGATGAACAGAGATAAAAAACACTTGCTTTTACATCGTATTTGGGTATACTTACTTCATGTTACTCCCCTGCCCGAATGCACTTGCATTATGGTGTATACGGAAGTACATGCGCTGTGAATGCACTTTGGTTCAAAGAGGAACTAAGGGGTATGCAGGGGTTGTATGTACTGAACAAAGTGGAGTGTACAGCCTGTAAATCCGCAGCAGTAAGCTGATGCGATTAGTGTGATAACCAAAGGTTATCAGAGATTATCAGCGGTTATTTTATTTCTTTTAGCTAGGGTAGTGCTATGGAATATACCAAACTCGAGGCTCAAATGATGTTAGGGGTTTGAAACACCAGTTTTTACAAATATGTAAAAACACTTAACATTGAATTAATCAACAGAATAACCGATAGGGGAAAGATGTCCTATATTAGGGAAGAGGATTTGGAAAAGATTTTAAAGTTACTCGGTAGAAGCAAAGAGTCTTTTTCAAACCCAGCAAACGCCAAGACAAATGCTGCCCAAAGTAAAGAATCCGGGGCAGAGGAGTTAGAGCAATTGGAACAGATCAGACAAGAAAATTTTACCCTGAAACTCAAAACCAAGGAGCAAGAAGAATTATTACATTCCAAAGAACAGCTTATTGGAGTATACAAAGACCAGCAACAACAGATGCAGTTACAACGAAGCAATGCGCAACAGGAATTCAAAGGACTCTACAACCAGTATATTAGAACTTCCAACAAAGCAACGGCTTATCTGATTATAGCCATAGCCCTTTTGGTGGTGCTTCTCTTGTTTATTTCACTGGTACTGCTAAAAAAATTGCAATTCTAAAACAAAAAAGCAGCGTACGCAGTGAACACGTATTGCATACACCCGGAATCGGACACCCTGTTTTGGTAGCCCTGAAAAAGACAGTAAAGCAGATAAATGAATCTAAAATGCACTAGTTTCTGCTGTTTGAACTAAATAAAAAACTATAAACAACAATAATTTTATTACTTCAGAATATCACTATGTTGTTATTATATTGAAAGTATTATACTGTTTACAATAGTTTTTCAGTAAGTGTAAAGCGGGTTTACGCAGGATTGGGCAACCCCTTTAGGGAGTGAAGTATACCAAAATAGGTAGTGTTGCTCTCAAGTTAGGGAGCTGATGCAACCAAATTAGGTCAAGGCAACCAAATTAGGCAAGGCTACCTTTATCGGGTTGGGGTAGCCGCAAAGGAAAGGGTTTGGAAAAAGATTAAAAAAGAATTTATTCCTTAACAATACAGTGATGAACCAACTGGTTAAAAAAGGGCATGAACTGGTAATGGGTAGATTTAATCTGTCTATTTTAGAATGGCGTTTATTTTGTTTGATCGTAAGTAAAATAGATGATCGCGACGGCGAATTTAAAACGTATTATGTTTCGATAAAGGAACTGATGCAGACCTTTAATCTGAAAAGTAAAAGCATATACGGAGAAATTCAGCAGATTACCACAGCGATGCTCAAAAAAATCATTGTAATACCGGTAAAGGAAAACGGTGTGGAAAAACATATCAAAACCACTTTAATGTCCAGCTTTAAATACGAAGTAGGCACTGGAAGAGGAGTCTTGGAATGTACTTTTAATCCGGTATTAAAACCGTATTTGCTGAATCTTAAAAATCGTTTTCTCTTGTATAATTTATCCAACATCCTGCAACTCTCTTCCACTAGTGCCATTCGCTTATATGAAATTCTCAGAACTTTTTTGGGAGTAAAAACCAAAACCTTTTCACTACAGGAATTAAAAGAAATGCTTGGGGTGGAGAACAACTATGATAAGTATTCTAATTTCAAAGCTAAAATTTTACTCAAAAGCCAACAACAATTACTAGAGCATACCGATATAAAATTTGAGTTTAAGGAACTCTCGGAAAACTCTAGACGTGTGCAAAAAATACAGTTTTTTATTTATCCCAATACCCCTAAACAGCAAGAGGTAAGTAAACCAACAAAACCAGATTTACAGCGTGAGTGAGCGGGCTGAACTTCTTTAGAACATCAGCTTTTGTCCTTGTGAATATCCCATGTGGTTTTAAAAGATTTACTCCAGCAATATGAAATCTCGTATATCCTGCAAACGCTAAACTATTGCCAAGGCCAATTTAAAAAGACAGCGGTGGAGAATAAAGCAGGCTTTTTTTCAAGTGCGCTTCAAAAAGGGTATTATAAAAAAGATATAGAAATAGAACAGTCAAAGGCCAAGAAAAAAAATCAGGATAAACAGCAGGAGTTGTTTCAAAGGCAAAGCGAGCAAGAAAAAAAAGTGGTGCAAGAGGAGCAGTTACAAAAATTAAGAGACCAATATATGAATGATCATTTTGTGACATTGGTTCTAGGGGAGTATGAGTGAAATTTTCTACATCCGATTATGAAAAAGGATTGGGAAAAGGGAAAGATAAATAAGTTTTTACAAGGATTTGTGGATAGAAAACTCAAAGAATTGTATGGGGATAAGAAACAGGAGTAATCCGTTATTTAATTTGAGAAAAGATTATAAGGCGAAAAAATAAAACGATTACTTATTTGATTTGCATTTTTTTTAGATACTCATCCATGATGTTGTTAGGAAGGGATTTAAGATAGATTTGGGTGGTGCTTAAAGAAGTATGACCCAACATTTGAGAGATGACATTATAATTCATCTTCCTTTTTTATAAAAACTAAAATCTTGTTTTTCTCTACTTTAAAAATAAAAATTTGGGGGCAGTGCAATTCGAAAATTCGTACTCAAAAATATTATCTCTTTGAGGGTTCTATATCCAATAGGGGAGCTTTTATGGCAAAGCCGCTATTTAGCGGCTTTTTTTATTTATAACACTTTGATTTTTAAATATTTATGAACCAAAAAAGCGGTTCGAGAAGTATAAAATAAAATTATGGATTTTTTAGGCGATTTCTCGAACCAAATCTTTAGTTAATAATTGTATAAGCTTGGATTTAAGGATATTTTAAAAAATTAAATACTCAAATACCTTATTAGACCACTTCTTTCTATTATCTACCTTAGGGAAACAGCAAGATTAATGACCACTCATTATTCCACACAAATAGAAGGAAATACCTTAACCGAAGAAGAAGTTAAACAAATAGCTCAAGGCAAGAGTGGTTTTCCTGGTAGAGAACGTGACGAAAGAGAAGTACGAAATTATTTTTCCGCTTTGGAGTATGTAGAAGAACAACTCAAACAAGATGTTACATTATCAGAGAAACTAATTCAAACGATTCATGGCATGGTTTACAACGGAGTAAAGAAACAAAGTCAATATCATGATGGGCAAAACGTCATTAAGGACTCAAAGACAGGTGTAATTGTTTATATGCCACCTGAAGCTCATGATGTAGCACCGATGATGAAAACTCTTGTTGGGTGGGCAAACGACCAAATAGAAAATCAAGAATTACCCGCTCCAATTATAGCTGCTCTTGTCCATTATCAATTTGCAACTATTCATCCCTATTATGATGGTAATGGAAGAACCGCACGTCTATTAACTACTTTTATACTCCATAAAACTGGTTATGGTATGAAAGGGATATATTCTTTGGAAGAGTATTATGCTAAAAACCTTCAAGGTTATTATAACGCACTAACAGTTGGTAACAGTCATAATTATTATTTCGGAAGAGCCGAAGCAAATATCACACCTTTTCTAGAATATTTCACTCAAGGAATGGCGATTGCCTTTCAAAGAGTTCGTGAAAAAGCTTTGAGTTATAAAAAAAACGAAATAACATCCGTACTGATTTATCAAACAGAAAAATTACGTGAGCTTCGTCCACAACAACGTCAAGTCCTTTCTTTGTTTCAAAAAAACAAAGAAGTAAACTTGCGAGAAATTGCAGAGCATTTGGGAATCAATCCAAGAAGCACTAATGGTCTTGTGAAAAAATAGATAGAACAAGATTTTATCAAAATAGAAAATAACTCCAAAAAAGCAAGAACTTATGTGCTTAATAAGCAATGAGAGCAAGTTATTTTACAGAAGGATAATAATGAATCGGAAGAATAATCACTGCATATTTTTTAGCTATCTAAATTGAAATTGGTAGGACACTACCTGCTTATCTGTTTGTAATAAAAAAATAAGTCTAAATTTGCATGTTAATTATACTTCACCAATATGATTTA
>QZWR01000232.1:0-25021 GCA_004114325.1 Zoophagus insidians | reverse complement strand
TTAGGTCAGTATATATAGTGAGTATCTTTGTATACCTTTTTAACTTCATTCGGGTCAACACACAATATATCCTCTAATCCCCCACACAACTCATCTACTTTTCGTTTCCTAACCACCATCCCATAACACATCCATTCAACTTTTATTCACAGGATTCGATAGAAGATCCTTTTTCATGACGATGAAGGTATTGCGTAAGTATGGTAGATACTAAAATTATTGAAAAGATATCAGAGTTACATATGGACTACATACCAAGGGAATAAACACTACTGGATTGATTTTTGAAATGGTGAAGTACAAATCTGTATTTGGTGAATTTTTTGTTAACGAGAAATCACCTTAACATTAAAAGGTCGCCAAAATCATCGAAAAAGGGATTTTTTTTGTTAATCATTTATTTTGTTAAGTATGGTAATTATCAAAAGCTCCAGTTTGCACTTAATTCAATCTTTTACTTGGAGCTGGAGTCAATTTCGGCAGTTTGTATTTAATAATGATTTACTTAATAAAGGAGTAGCTAAAACTGTGTTTAGGAATTCACACGTCGACAATATAATATTAGTTGATTAATATTCTGTTTACGACGTTTATAACAAATGTCGATGCGACATAATTCATGCTTCAACAAAATATACAACAACATGACCAATTCAACAATATCTGAATTCTAAGCGTAAAATTTTCAGACCTTGTCCACCGTACATCTTAAAGGAACATTGAATCACTCTTAAGCAAGTCACTGAAGCCAATCGGATTTTTTCTTTCTTCAGGAAGATCAGAGGATTAAGGCGCAGGCTCTTCGAAGATTGGAGAAGAACATGTTGCCAGTGCGAGGAATAGGTAGTTTCACTATTATTAATTACAACAGATTATGAGAGGAGAATTTAAAATAGCAGAAATAAATCGAATTTAATACTAAATCTGCAGTGAATGGGTTTAATGTGCCAAAGTTGAGAGTGGACGTTGTGTCTCTTTGAAATTTATGACCTCGTCTGTCTCACTGTTTACGATTGACGCCACCCTTTATCCCCTTCTTACACTCTTTCATGCCGTCTCCCTGTCCTTGTGCCTTTTCGCTTTGATCTTCATTCGCCTCCCCTATCCGTTCTCGTCCAAGTTCTGTCTCCCACTCTGTCTGCATCATCTAACATTTTTGGTTTCAGATGCCATGTACACTCCTACACTGCAAAACGCCCCACCTATATTTTGCATTTTGAAAAAGGCTTTTACTTGCTACTCCTCGCTGTGTTCGTACGCCTTTGTGGCAGTATTTGTTTTTCGCATCACGCTGGTGGTGCTCTCGGACAGTAGTTGGAGTGACTATGATGTGGAAGATAAGCTATCGGCCTTTCCCTTTATCTTTCCCTTACTTCCAGTGCTTATTTTGATAACGCCGCAAATGATCGATGAGAGTCTTTGGAAACCCAAGGGCTGTAGACATGGCTTTGCGACGTTTTGGCAGGAATATCTAACCGGCGCGCTGCTGTTAACACTTCTTACGCTGTTTATCCTGGGCTGTTTGGGCATAGTACTTTGGAAGATCTTTACTCAGCGCGACTATACGCTGCACATCCTCAACATCCATACAAAGTCCTTGCGAGTCGCCATTCACATGCTGGGAGCGGCGTTTATTATGGCCCTGTTGTCCATTATAGTGCTGGCCGATGATAACTGGGTGCGGCCGTATATGCGAAAAGTCGGGCTGAAACATACTGTGGATTACCTGGACCTGGATGACATGGCCAGTAGCATTTATGGGACTATTTTTTTCATAGTATTTGGAACTCTTCCAGGTGTAAGTATTGTGAACTTGCTAAAGATGCGTCCGTGTTTTCGTAAGTGTCAGCGCCAGCAAGAAGGTGATGGTGGTGCTTCGACGGATGGTGGGGGTGAAAGGAAAGCTTCTAAGCGTCGTTCATTATCGATTATAACTGAAAGAGGCGAAATTCCTTCAATAACTTCGATACAGCAATATTCTTCTTCAACACAACTACGCCAAGAAGGAAGAAAGCTTTCTTTCAAAGGTTTACGACCACCGTCACCAGCGACAACCAACTGCCATCATTCGTTACATCCCTACATTCCTACTCAACCTCCCCGTCCTCCACCCCGTCATGGACTGGCGCGTGGTAGCTTTGGCTTTGAGTCTATTCCTGAAGAAACCCCCATTCTCCCTATTCTTAGTCCCAAGCAGAGCGAAAACATGTTGGTGGTAAATGATTGGAGTAGAAAAGTTAGTTTGGCTGCTGTGGGAGGCATTAGATTAAAATAGATTTTCGTGAAATTTATTATCATCGTTTTTGATACTGCTGCTGCTGCTGTTGTTGTTGTTGTTGTTGCTGTGCTTGTTGTTGCCTTAATTGTAATTGACGCAGTATGGCTAATTGTTGTGGTGTAAATTGGGGCTTTCCTGGTTGTTGTCCTGGCTGATGTCTTGCTGATTGTTGCTGCTGTTGTTGATGGAGTAATGTTGAAGATGTAGGTGGTTGATTATGCGGATTGTTTATTTGTTTTAGCTGATTCAACAATTGATTCAATGCGTCCATTTTGGTAGAATGTCTTGGATCCAATGATTGTGAAGCAGCAGTAGCAGCAGCAGCAGTGGAACCTGAAGCAGAGGCAAAAGAAGGAGAAGAAGTACTACGTAGCTTCTGCAACAACATTTGTCGCTGCTCTGGTGGCATATTCATCAACATCATTGCTGCGGGGGATAATCGCGCTGGTGGAGGCGTGGGAGTAGCGCGATGAGCAGAAGAAAGCATCAACGCAGCGCTTAAGAGAGTTCGGACAAACACCAAGCCAAACAGTTTTTTAGTCGATGGCAGCCATAGCAGGACCATTCCTATCGTCTTGTTCTGACCAGGAAATCTAACAATGCCCACCTTCTTTTCTCGCTCCAATCTTTCCACCAGCCATTGGTGATTCGACTTGTCAGGCGTCGCTGCGGGAAATGCCGGGGTAATTGACACGTAAGGTACGCGTTGATTTACTGCTAAATCCATCAGAGCTTGCATTGGTAGTTCCATTAGTGATACCAAGGAGAGTTCTC
Organism: Zoophagus insidians; assembly: GCA_004114325.1. Lineage (NCBI taxonomy): Eukaryota > Fungi > Zoopagomycota > Zoopagomycetes > Zoopagales > Zoopagaceae > Zoophagus > Zoophagus insidians. The sequence continues at coordinate 21,969 of QZWR01000232.1, read as the reverse complement.
TCGGCCAGGCATCCAACATACTGCAGCCAATGTCAGTAAATAGAAATTACTTACTATTCCTGTAGAGCAAAGGCGCTAGATTTGGTTGCTATGGGAAAGGCGGACATATGAAAACTTGCATCTCCTGATACACTCACGCCTGGTGCTATTATTAATTTCCCTGTCCATATTGGACGATATTGACTTAAAAGTGTGGGGAATCCAGCTTCTTGTTGTTGCTGCTGTTGTTGCTGTTGCTGTTGCTGCTGCTGCTGCTGTTGTTGTTGTTGTTGTTGTTGTTGTTGTTGTTGCTTTAATTGAAATGTGGTAATTAATTGACGCAATCGTTGTGGATCCATACGTCCTAGCAAAGAAGCCAAGGTTTCATTGGTAGCAGAGCCAGCGATACCACTACCCAGAAGCGCCTTCAACTGTTCTCCCAATTGCGCATCATTCTTTGGCGTGGGTTTCAGCGTAGTTGTCGAGGGATTTAAAGTAGTCGCCATAGAAGGGACCAGGGGAAGGGGGAAAGTAGAGCTCAAATGAGTATTAACAGAAGAAGGATTCTGTGGTAGATTGTCAAACATCGCCGTATCATCAGAAAATGAACGATATGACTGATCATGGTTATCCAAATCGATGGTGGTGGGAATGGACGTGGCCGGAGTGGAGGAACTCGCCAAAGCAGCAGCAACTGACGCAGCAGAGGGCGGATACATGCTCTGTGCGAGAAGGGGGTGTTCTGACTCTCCAAGCTTAGTTCGAATCTTCTTCACTTCTTCCTTTACTTCTATGGCTCCTGCGGATATGGAAGGTTGACGCATTCCTATATTTGATTACAATAGGATTGACAAAAAAGGATACGTTTGGATCGACGAACGGCGATTTTGATGCCTGCTAGTAGGACCTGGGTGGGATTCGACACGTCGGGAATTTTGACTTCTTCCAAAGACGACGCAAAAACATTCACTCGCTTGGTAAACTGCACCAAATCGTGCAATTGACCTGAAGTAGCGACCAAATGAACATTAATTTTACGCTAACAATTCAAGTTAATTAATGAAGAAGATTAATTAGTAGCACCTCTTGATATTCTCTCAGACATTCTTCCAACTGATAACCATCATATTTCTCTCGGTAATTCTTGGTACAGGGCAGATCCCAGATATGTGTGGCTGAGCAAATAATAACATGTTTGGCTTGAATCCCCGTTCCTTTAAATTGTTTATAATCATCGAAAAGCTAATTCTTCAGACGGTGTTGGAGGTGGTTACCTCTAGCGCTCCAACTAAGCCTTCTACTGTACAATTGCGTGCTGGATTTCCACCCTTGCATTTGCTAATGCGCCCAACAGCACTCTTTAGCGCCTCTTCATGGCTCTTGAAGAAACTCCGTTCCAGTAAATGCCGAGTAAGATTGATGTGATTTCCATACATGCTTAGTGCCAAATGGACCTATCCCGAATTTAGTTGGGAAGAGTAGGGAAACCTTGGTATCGGTGGGTGCTTTATCGGATATTTGTCTATTTGCCCAATTAGCGTTGCTTAATGGAACTACTTTAAAATCTCGCTTATGTAATCATCCGCGAGTTTAACAAATTTCGGCGCCATGTAAGCTGTGGCCTCAATGACCAACACTACCAATAAATCTGACATTCGTTGAGTGAATTGTCACGTGTCTAATTTCCTGCATCAACCGTGTGATAATCCAAGGTAAAGATCACGGGACTTGCATGATTCCTTTGAGACCTTATCAAAAGGAGTGCATATCGGCTTGTTTAGAAAAGTTTCGACAGGGCGTGACCAGACAAGTCGTTTCTCTACCTGTTGGTTAGTACTCCCCCTCTCTCTCTCTCTCTCTCTCTCTCTCTCACTTTGCCTGAACTTTCCCCTAATTACTCGGACTAGGAAGTGGAAAAACGGTGAGTTGGTTTCTACGCTCTTGTCATTTAGCAAAAAGGTCATTTTTTCCCATTTGTTGAAGCATATACCACCAAGACATGAGGCTGCAAGTAAAGTCCTTGTATGCGCTCATCGAGAAGAATTATTATATCAAGCCTGTCATCACATTCAAAATCAAGCACCTGGACTAGTACTCTCCCTCTCTCGCCCCGTTAATACTTGAAATGTAGAAGGTGGATCTTGACAAGGCTAATCAAAAGGCCAACACTTCAAGTGATGTGATTGTCGCTTCAGTCGCCACGCTTGGTCGTCGTAACTCCCAGCGGCTACAAAGACTCGATCCCAATCTTTTCAATGTCATCATTATAGATGAAGCCCACCATGCTGCAGCTGCTTCTTACAAGAGAATCCTGGATCACTTTGGTGCTTTGAAAGGTGGTCTGGGTCCCCTGGTCTGGGGCTGTTCTGCCACGGTTCAAAGACATGATCGACAAAGTCTGCATGAAATATTTGATGAAATTACTTTTCACAAGGATTTTTTGGAAATGATCAAAGAAGGCTGGTAATTGTTCTCAACTATAATAGCCCACACTCTTGACGCTGATAGGCTGTGTAATCTCAGCGTGACTAGTATCAAAACTGGCACTCGATTAATTCCCATAAAGAGTAGAGGTGGGGATTTTGCCGTTGAGCAATTGGCCGGAGCTGTAAATAATCCGTCAAGAAATGAATTTGTCGTCCAATCTTTCAAGAAATACGCCACTGATAGAAAAGCTACTTTGGCCTTTGCCGTGGATGTTCAGCATGTGTTGGATTTAACAGCTACTTTCCAAAAGCACGGGATTAACGCTGCTTCCTTGACCAGTCTGGATGGTTCGACTGATAGGAAAGAATTGTTGGATTTTTTTAGACAGGGCCGCATTCCTGTCCTGGTCAACTGTGGCATCTTGACCGAAGGAACCGATCTTCCCATTGTGGATTGTGTCTTACTCGCGCGTCCCACCATGAGCAACACACTGCTACAACAAATGATTGGACGTGGCATGCGTTTATATCCAGAGAAGAAGGATTGTCTCGCTTTGGACTTTGTGGATAATCTTTCTGGCGGTGGTAGAGGGAAACTCTGTACCGTTCCCACCCTCGCTGGACTGAGCAGTGAGGATGAATTGATTGGAAAGGATTTATTATCAATTGCTGAAATGGCTAAACAATCTGTTGCTTTGAAACGACCAGATATTAATTCCAGTTAGTTCTTCTTCGCTTAATTCCTGTCAAGTTTTGATGTTGAGGGCGATGTTTAGAGCTTATCTTGGTCGAGAGATTATTGAAACAGGCCCAGATTGGGAGTTTTATGGATCTTGAAGAATTCCTATCAGCTGAGCAGGAAAAGGAAGAGAAGGAGGGAGAAAACTTGGGCCTGGTTAGAAAGACCTCCAGGTTCAACTGGCTATTAATTGGACCCGACTTTTATTTATTGAGCTTGAAGGATTGTTCCTTGTTATTGCAAAAATCGCAAGGTTGCTGGATTATTTATAAGAGGACCAAAATAGCCATTGGTGATAAGGGCTTGAAGATCAGCCTTAAGAAAAAGGGAGCAGTTAAGAGAATGTTTGAACAAGAAACCTTTACTGCATTGTCAGAAGCGCTTAGATATACCGATGCTTGGGTGACGCATTGCTATGGTGGTGGTCCCATTACTCAGCTGTGGAGTTGGCGTGCTTCTTGGCGCTTTGAACCAGCGACGCCCAAGCAAAAGGAGTGGTGTAGAAAGAGACGGTTTTGGTCTGATGGCTGGCTAAGCAAAGGACAAGCGGCAGATTTAATAACATGTTCAATGGAAGGTGTTTTTAATAGGATCAAATAGAAGAAACTTCCAGCTCATTCCATCTACCAAGTAAATCCTCCCTCCCTTCTTCCTCGACCTTTTGTTTGCGCGCCAATAAATGTGCCAAAGTGCGCTTAAAGTGAGAAACCACATAGTCGGCCAGGGTGGTGTTGCCATCAAAGCTTTCCAGCAATGAGGAAGAACTCGCCTTTAACTGCGTGGCCAGGTCGATTCCACCTCCGGCCATTTCCATGCTTGAAATATTCGTATTGATCAAGTCCACCAATCCATTGATGTATTTAACCGTAATCTTTTGCCCTTATTAGTTCGAGAAAGGAGGGTTACCTGCTCACTTCCAGCCTCAAAGTAATAAATGTACTGATTCAAGATTTCCACAAATAACTGTACATTCACCACCGCGTCCAAACACGCATCAGCAACCTTGAGCGCTCTTTGAAGAATCTCCAATACTCGCTTGCCATCGCGAAACAGGTCAACTTCATCTCCTCGCCATTCAACCGACGTCGCCCAGAACAAATGACTGCAGTAACAAAGGGCTCGACATTGATCAGGTCGCTTCAACAATCGTCCTGCATGTAATAAACACTTGGTCGTTAAATTGTCATAATTATCAGCAGAAAAGACTCGCGTGCTTTGCAAGGCTCCAATGGTAAGCATAAGGGCTTGGAATTGAGACCTTGACTCTGAGATGGATTCCTCATAAATAGTAAAGGCTTGGACGAAAAAGTCATAAGCTATTTCTTCAAAGCCACAATGATCAGCCGTAAGTCCTGCCGATAGAAACAACCTCAGGGATAAGTCATGAGCCTCAGCCTTGGTCTCTAAAACCACCACCAATTGATGGATAAAGCGGAAAAGGGTGGAACATTTCTTCGCCCAGTCTTCGTCCGTTCCTTCCAATTCCTTGTAACGCTTGGCGAGCTTAAGTGCAGAAAAGACCAAAGGAGGAAAAGTATAACGAACGCGTACTCCTCCTTCGGAAAGTTGTTTACGTGCAGCTGATAACAAGAGAAATTGTTCATCAGCACTTTCACTACGGAATAGATGAACCAATCTGCCCAGCCAACCTTGCTCTTCTTGGACTTCATCTTCTTGTTCAAAGCCATTATTCTTGACCCCGTCGCCCTTGATAAGAACAGCACAAAGTCCCAATACTGAATTTACATCCTCAGCTGTTTCTATTAGAGTTTCGTGCTTCAATGCACTGGCCAAGACGGAATGAGCCACGGCTCTTCTAGTAGGGTAAGATTGGGCATTTAGAACGCGTGGATAATGTTCCAAGTCCAAAACAGTCAAGACGGAGGGATAGGTTTGAATCGGGGCTTTCAGCAAGGAAAGGAGATTCCTAGTAGTTTCAGCGGCATGTAATTCGGGTCGATCTTCGTTTAAATGGATTTTCTCAACGACAAAGCTGAAGATTTGATCAATGTGTTCCAGCTTTGTTGGATAACAGCTCAAGGAGAGGTTTGCCAAAGAATGCATCATCGCCGTGACATCTTGAATGCCAATTTCTGTGCGAACTCTTAGAATTTCTTGAATTTGAATCCAAAATATGTTGAACAGCTCGACATCGTCAGGAATACCAGGGGGACTTTCTTCCAACTCCTCTTCTTCATCTTCAGCCTCCTTCATGGCAGCCTCACGATGAGAATAAGCTACCAAACGATCCAACAGTCCAATAACAATACCGCGAACACTGACTTTGGGATGTAACTTTAAACAGCCCTTCATCAAGGGATCCAGCGTGCGTAGATGGAACTCATCAGGAAAGACCTGGGTAATGACCTCCATTAAATATTCTTGAGCAATGACATCTTTACAGTTAACCACTTGTTCCATAATCCCCGGGAGAATAACCTTATTAATTATCAAGGAGATTAATTATCAAGGAGATGGTTAAGGAGAGAAGGTGGACATACTCTGTTGTAAATTTCCAAGTCTACCCCTTCCAACTGGCTAAGTCTTACCAGGTTAGTTCCTACCAAAATGCGCAATTCCTTTCGCTCCATCTCTCGCTTTTCCCGATCACGCGAATGACCCAGATGTTGCAAACGAACCCACAATTTGTTCATTTCGACAAAGTTGGTCAGGATAAACTCGACGCTATCATCCAGGCTTCCCTCAGGCCCATCACCTCGTCCAACCGGTAAACCCTCCCTGGTCATGCCACTGAGAAAGTGCCGAAGAAACAAGCCCCGCGTTGGATGCTGGATTCCACGGGACATTTCCATCATGTCACGCAAGATCTCCTTGACGGGAGCATCTGGCATTTTCAAATACACCGAACCCACGGTGATCATTAGGTAAAGACGAGGCACGATGTTTCCGGCATACTGGACCAATTCATACAAATCCGCCAAATGATGACGGCCTCCACTGTGTGATTCTTTGAGATAGGCGACCAAATGACGCATGGCATCAGTGATGGACAAGTCTAATAGGACGGGGATTAGAAGGGGAAAAGTGGGAAAAGAGAGAACAAAGCTCGTAATAGTTTTTGGGCGTGAGAGCAGATGTTCGTAACTCTGCCAGCATGGTGGAACAGTGCTTGAGTCCATCCATCAATTTGTGCTCCTCCAAACATCGTTGCATTTGGTACGATTGCACCTTCACCACTCCCAGGGCTTCGTCCAATAGCCCAGTTTGATCCTCAAATTGAATCGTTGGCATTTTTGTTCACGTGTTCCCTTTTTAATGGTAATTGTTGTATTTCTACCCTGTAATTTCCTGTTCTTTAGTAATTATTTTTTATTTCAGTTGTTGTTTTGATAATTGTTGCTATTTACATGGCTTTAATGACTACAGAGCACTTGTGGTGGTGGTTTTGCTACAACTTTTGCCTTGATTGGTAAAGGCCTGAGTAGATGTGGTAGAAGGTAGAAGATGTTTGTTGGTAGGTGGTGAAAAAAGCAACTGGAGAAGGAAGAGGAAAACCAACAAAATTTAATTAATCTGCGGAGTTAATCCCTGTATCACATGACATCAAACATCCTGATTGGCCATATACCCTGCACCACTTTCCCGTTTGCATGAACCAACATTCCTATTTAGTACATACACTACTTTATTACTTGACAGTGATTGGATAATATCCATATATTTGTTTAATATGAGACTTGGTTTTGCTTTAAAGTCCTAACCGGCTCAAGGAATGACCGAACTCTCCTTACTTTCTCCGTCTTACTACCACCTCCTGCCCACCCTCTTTTTATAACAACTATTACTTTAAAAGATATTTCTAATAAGCAAAAGATGTTGGCCTTTTCTAATGCAACCATGCTGAACTACGTTCTACTCCTCCTTGTCCTGATCATCGTTACCTGCACTCCTTTTACGGCTGCTGCTCCTATTGTTGCTGCTTCTGGTACTGTTAGTCAATTACCTAAAACTCAGGCTTGGTGTTATGATTCTTACTGGGGATGGTATTACTGTTAATCATTAACAACAACCAACTCAGACACCAACAGTGCAGAAACATAAGTTAACCACAAGGACACATACCGACAACACAGAATAAAGTAAAGCGCAGTTAATTACCATCTCCCAGTTCTTCCAGTTCACTGTCATTCATCTCAAACTCATCATCGACATACATAACACCCTCGTCATCCTCCTCTTCCACCACCGTTACATCCCCAGGCCCATCACCACGCATTAGCTGGTTAATTCCACCCGAGTTGGTCAACACTGGCAGCATTCGCATGGCATCTCTGATTTCCTCATCCAACCCGTCTTCTTCTCCGTCCTGTTCACCTCCAACCACGCCTCCAATCATCCCTCCCAGGTTCCCAAATCCAAAGGCCAGAGCTGAGGATATTCCTCCATCCTGACCTTCTTCTCCTTCTTCTACTGTCTCTGTGGCAGTGGTAGTTCTCTTTAAAGTTGAGGTTTTCTTCCTTTGATTATTAGTTGTTGTTTCGTTTATTGAATTCGTTTCTTCTTCCTCTTCCTCCTCTTCTTCTTCTTCTCCCTTGGTCTTGGCTAGTTCCTGTAAATTGGGCTTCCAACTAGCCTTGTGAGTAGCAATTTCCTTATCCTTCTTCAACATGTACTCTGCTCTGGCTAGTTGAGCAGGATGATTACGCAAAGCAAATAGAAAATGTTCAGCACTGACAGTCCTAGCACCGGAATATTCAGCAGCTCTTTTAGCACGCAAGCACTACTTCCCCCCCCCCAAACTATTTTGTTGTTGTTGGAGGGAAAAGGTTTACTAGGGTAATCAAATAATCCACCAACATGCGTTCAAGCAAAAGAATGGAATCCTCTCTGGGTGATCGATCATCCCCTGTTGCATACATCATTGCAGGAACTATATTGTAAGGCTATTTTTTGACAGAGACCAAACACTCACGTTGTCGATCTTCAGGATCAGTAAAGATCCTGGTGATGTTGACCTTTGAGGGATTCGATGAAGTCATGGTGGTGGTGGCGGTGGTGGTGGATGGGATGATAAAGATGAACAATTTTCAAGACTTTTACCCATTTTACTTGGCCCAACATTCCAACCAGACAAATCGTCGACTTCATCTAATTGGTGACTTTTAACAACACCGACAAGAAAGCCTGATCAGGTGTAGGCACTAGCATTGGAATAGCACTCGCTGGCTATGGGATCTACACTTGTCGTCCCAAGTTGCTCTTGCTAGGAGCTGCTCAGTCATATGGTTGGGCCTGGATTGGTCATTTTGTTTTTGGTAAGTTTTGTGGCTAGAGATTGGACCAACTCAACGGGTGGGGAGTACAGAAAAGAACCAACCAGCGACTTTTAAATATCCGCTGTGGTCGTTGCGAGGGGATTTCAAGATGTGGTGGGAAACGGTGAGTGGAAAACGGGCCTTTTGACCACAAAAAACACAGCAAATAAATTTCTTTGTTCCGTTTTAATGAGCAGCACGACGCGATTCCGCGATAACGTTGCTTAGTTCTTCGACCTTTCTCTTGGCACGCAAGAAAGTACCCAACTAATCAAAAGTAAATCCCACACACTCAAAAATACATACACGACGCTTGGCCAATTTTCGTGCTCGCTTGTCTTTGCTGTTTTTCAACAATTCCATGACTCGTCGTTCATAAGGAGCAAAACCCACCACCTCACGAATCAGATCTTTGACGAATTTGGTCTTGTTTCCCTTGTACTAATTCAAAGTGATAAGAAACTGACTTGTAAACTTACTCCTTTCTTGAGACAAGGTCTGGGCTTTTGTACCCGTTGTGTAGTGATGTAGCCTTTGTTGAGGCCAAGGGCAATTCCAGATTTCTTTGCAGTCATGTCGACTTCACTACCACCACATGTTAGATTAGCACACATTCCACCCAATGAAGGGGATCCACATTGAGGGAGTTAGGAAGGAGGAGATGGATGGATGCAGACATGGGAAGGATGTATATGGAAGGGAGGGAGAGATACCTTGGTAGTGATACTCTTCTTTGGCGTATTTGAAGAAACTACCCTTTTTGGCGAAGGAGAGGAGGTTGACTATATTTCTCTTGGGCAATATTTGTAAAACATCCTTTCTACCCACACCAAAACAATGTCTCTCTTGGCCTTTAGTTGTCGGCAAGGTATTTATTTAATCAAGCAAAATTCACCTCTACTACAGTTCGATTCTCCCCCTTGCTTCGTGTCTCGCCAGTGTTGTGCAGGCGATGGTACAGTTCCTCAGAAGAACCTGTCCCCACACCCGCAGCAGACATCCACGTTGCTGATGATAATACCTTTGACAGTGTGGTAGAAAGCAACGCGCAGCCTACCGTGGTGGATTTCTATGCAACGTATCTCTCCTTCTGGTTGGCCTCTTTTTTGTAACCTTAAGAAAATAGATGGTGTGCACCTTGTAGAATGCTCTCTCCCATCTTGAAAAAGGCTGTTTCAGAAGTGGGCGTTCGATTGGTCAAGGTGGATGTTGATGAGTCACAAGAAACTGCAGCTAAATATCAGGTATTTTGTTGGTAACGGGTGTCCGCTCATTTCCTAGATTGTGTCCCTGCCAACTGTATCGTTCTTCCAGCGTGGAAAAGTATTAGAACAGTTCCAAGGAGTGAAGAGTTTGGAGGAAGTATTGGAGTTTTTGCAAAGAAACATGGAAAAGGCGAACAAGTAACGCTGGTGGCTAAAATCAATAAACATTCACTTAGTAGTTAATCCTTCTTTTCTTCGTCAAAGCGAATGCTAACGCTATTGACACAATGACGTGCCTTGGTGGGTGTATCGTAATGTTCGCCCTCAAAGACATGGCCCAAATGTCCACCACAAGCAGCACAGGTGATCTCGGTACGAATCATGCCCATGCTTTCATCGACATGTCTATTGACTGCCCCAGGGATGGCATCAAAGAAAGCCGGCCATCCACATCCAGAATCGAATTTCGTGTCGGATTTATAAAGCGGTGCTTCACAACCAGCACAACGATACACGCCCTGTTCGAAAAAGTGGTTGTATTCTCCCGTGCCTGGTCGTTCTGTCCCTTTTTCCCTCAAAATGCGGTACTGCTCGGGTGTCAAAATCTGACGCCAATCAGCTTCACTTTTTACCACTACGTTTGGTTGCATCTTTGTTGTTGGTTTAATAATCAATGCTTCCTTTCTTTTTAACCAGTGGCGTTTGGTTAATAAATAGTAAAAAGGCTTTGCTTAATAATTACAGATTGTTATTAGGTGATTTATTTATTAGTCATACCTTTATGGATAATTCTAAACATCCGTCACATGATTAGAATGGATCTTGAATTTGAAAAATCTGCCCATAACTTTCTCCAAAAATTGGGCGAAATAATTAAAAAATATGATCAGGATTTCACTTTGGTGTCAGACATTGTGGACCTGAACACCGGACTCTTGGATGTGGATAATGGCCATTTGCGAAAATTGTGTCTTGATTCTTCGTTGTTGCAAAATGGGTATTTTCCTGAAGCAGAAGAAGTCGAAGAAGGGGAAGATTGGGCAGAAACTTACATCTTTGACCATCAGCACCACCCACTACCATTAAGACAACAGCTGGGACAACAGTTGGGACATTATCGGTGTCAGCTCCAGTGCCAGAAAAGGGAAAACAAGTACGAGTTATCTAGCATTATTGGGAGAATCGCCTCTACTCCGAATGAGCTAGAAGAAGAAGAGGATATTTGGGAAAACTCGCTTTATTCTCTTCAAAACATTTATGCGAAAAAGTTGAAAAAACAAAAACTCGCCTCTTCTCCCATCATTGCCGCAAAAGATACCTCCATCTCTGCCTCAAAAGTCAACACTTTGAAGAAACAGCAAGTTGAATTGTTGGATGAACCAAATGTAGTGGTCTTGTTGAGTGATGATGAGGATTCTTTAATACCACTACCTTCTTCCACAATACTCTCTTCCACAACTCTCTCTTCTGCAATACACTCTTCTGTCAACACGTCACTTGTTGTAACAGCACCCATGAAAGCACCACCCAATTCTATCGGAACAGTGTCCCAACAACCACAACAACTACCCCGAAAGGACCAAAAAGTACAAGAAGGGCAGGATGAATGGGATCCACCAGTAGAATCATTCATTTTGGCTTAACAAGCGCTAGAAAAAGGTGTAATTTATTGATTGTTAAACTACTTTTTGAGCCAACGAGATTTTATCGCCTAAACTAAGTGCTATTCCCTGAGTAGCACTGCGAATTCTGATATGACCAGACAGACTTCCATCTAATCCTTGTTCAATGCTCAAATTAGCCAAGGCATCCTCTCCTGCACCAACGCCACAACACACCACACATCACACCATGCTTGAAGAAAAGCTTACCAAAAATACTCTTGGCGTAGAGATTGGCTGAAAGGAATTTACAATCACCTTTAAGTGCATTTTCAGGGGTTAAACATTTCATGTTGGTATGTTTGATGATGTAACCAAGATATTCCTGTAAATCTCTACTCCCCCATTTCACTCAGGTTAATACACACAGGCACAACGAGTAACAACAATTACCTAATTTTGGTACAAACATTGACCTTGTTCTCCCACTCAAACTCCGTCCACATGGATCGGAACTGACTTTCTGAACAGGTGCCAGGATTGATGTATTCCATAATGTCAATGTGGATATCGTTAAGAATGACACAATGGCTGCCACTATTTAACGTTCCATCGTAAACAATGTTGCCAAAGATCACGCCAGTCTCTGTAGAAGCAACCTGCACCTGTAATTAACCTCTACTCTCTTCAAAGCCAAATAACCTTGATGCTGGCTTTGATACTGGCAAATCCATGAGGTGCCAGGTTCAATTGTGACGGCTTTTCCACCAATCTCAAATCCCCCAACGTGGCAAATTCAATGGTCAAATTGCGTAATGTATCATTAGTTTGGTTAACCAACAAGACATCTAACCACAACACTTGAGAAAAATGACAAGGGGGGGAGATACCGATGAAAATGTCAAATTGATGAACTTTTACGTAAGCTTCGGCATAAACCGCATCAGAAAAGCCAGTTAATTGCACTACGCCCTTCAGCTTGGAAGGTCCATCATCTTCGTCCAGCCCAGACGCCCGTTTAAGATCCAGGTCCAACTGTTGTTCGGATTGACTAGTGCTGATTTGGCCAAACTGACGAAACATTATCAAATCATCTGGCTGTTGTGCCACGGTTAATCCACCCGTAAGTCCCTCTTGATACTGCTGATCATCGATGGTATGAACAAAGGCCTTTTTGCAATCTTCCAAAAAGATCTTGGTAACCGCGTCAGTGGGATTATCCACCACTTTAAGGCAGATTATTATACGCTCCAGGCTGTCTTCATCAATGGGAGGATGAGCAACTTTTCCTGTACGTAGAATACCAGTCATTATTAGCATTCCCTATTACTCACTCATCGCACACCCGTCAATTAGCTGAAAGGAAATTACCTCGGCACGGATGGAATTAATCCTGCGTGTATCCTGAGACAGTTTTGAAAAGCGAATGATCACTTTACTAAGCGTCGAGGCCAGAACCGTCCCCAGGAAATAATCTCCACTAAGCAGTAAACTTCTAAGAAAAGTCTTGATTGATCTTTGCGTATCCACCACATTCTTTGAGGTAACAGCACTTTCCGTGGCATAAGTTCCATCTGGAAGAATTCTACGCGAGGAAATAGAAGCAACGTCCATTTCTGCAGCAGCAGCAGTAGCCGCAGCCTGGTTAAAGGAATCACCAGAGAGCATCAATGGAAGCGTTCCAATGGCTTCACGAATCTTTTTCCAAAACTCATCAATTTCACTCACTTGCAGGCTGTACTCGCCCAGGATCCAAAGGGCACCACGAATAACTCGACTTGACCTTAGCTCACAAAAGGCATCCAAGAGTTTTTCGATAATGGCAGCACGTAGATCAGGAAACTTTTCCACGACTTCTCGCACAAAGGCAATCACATCAACAGCCGAAGCTGCGGCTGGAGTAGCAGGAACAGAGGATGATTCCACCAAATGGTCCAACAAGATATGTATAACACTCGCAGCAACCAAGGGAAACTTGATGGCACATCGATGGATGCTTTGAATCAATAATTGTTGATATTCATTTCCCTTAATTTCTTGATTAACCAGAAGAAGAAGTAAGAAATAATACTTTGGACTCGGATGCTTTCAAGAGTTCCTTCTTCAAAAATCCTACTACTTCTTCAATGTTGCGAGAATTCAACATTTCCAGGGCTATTTGCATGACCTTCTTTTTAACATCAATGTCAGGACTATTGTAGGTCAGGTCAACATGAATTCAATGTAAGTAAGTAGGGAAGTTTACCTAGAGAGAACTCTTAGCAAATCCATTATACATTCATCTAGGACACGCTCGTTATGCTGACGAAGGAGGTTAAAACGATCCAACACTATAAGCTTGACATTGTTGTCTGATTCTTTGTTGGCCAGGTCGAGAAAACACGAAGCCGATGCTATTCCCTCTCATTCATCAACCATTTATACCAAGAGAGCGTACCTTTGGTGGCAATTGGATTTGGCGTCAAGACAACCAAAGTGCTGGCTGCTTCATATTGAACCGCAGCAGAGGCCGAGTTTAAAAGTTCAGTTATACACCTCAAGAATTTCGCCTATTCCCCCAGAAGCTTTAGGCAAAGGATGGATGATAATTAGTAAACCTTCTCAGTCTCATTTGTATGGAAATCCTTTCTTATCAAATCAATAATAGCAAGCTGAAGTAATTCATCCATAGCAGCAATGCCGGCATAATTATTCTTGACCCATTCCACGGCCAAGTCCTGTTTACATTCTGTGAGCATCAATAAGGCATTTCTCTTGCAAGTGGTATCTGCTTCTTGGGCGAGGAATCCCTGGATAAGCTCGGGAGCATCGGGGATTAGATACTCAAAGTGCTTAAAAGTGGAAAAGATAGCAAACACCGCATTCTTGCGCACATAGGAATGACGATGTTCGAGACAGGACCGAATCGTGGGAACTAGCGGTTCCAACAATTCGGGTTCTCGCAATTTGCAAAGAAACCTCAAAGTGCTTCCACGAATGTATTCATTAGGATGTTGCAAGTCATTCCGAAGGGCATTGCTACTTCTGTGTTAGACCTGGGAATGACGGAAGGAAATAAACCAAACTAGAATCATTTCTTGCTTTAGCTTTCCATCCTGATGAGTTTTAGGACAAATCTCCCAGTAATAGTGTAAAAGCTTTTTAAGCTTCTTGTTTCTGGAAGGCATGACGAATCGGATGACATGCATCAAGAGCTGATCGTGGGGTTCACCGTTGAGCATGGCAATGATGATGGTCTTCATTGCTTCAATTTTACTTTCCTCGGAACTTTTCTCCAACAAGCCCTTCAAATCCGACACGGAAGGCTTTTCCCCTTGATCGAGGGGCGAGATTACAGTAAATGCAGTAGCCATGGTTTGACTTCTCTTACAAACACACACTTACACAAACGCTTGAAGAGGTGAAAGGTGTTGAAAAGTTGTTTTTGAAAACACACTATTAGAAATGTTCCCTTCTCCTCTCCAACCTCCAACTTGACATACAGTACTGTAGGAATTAAAGAAAATGTTCGACCCTAGCCAACCCCGTTCAGCTCCAGAACTCCGGATTCGCAAAATCGAGGATCTAAAGCTGGATTTCGTCTTGTCTAATTCCTCGCTCCCTTTTGCTAATGCCTTGAGGAGAACTTGTATAGCCGAAGTTCCAACCATTGGTAACTTTTTCAAATAGATCAAAACTTATGCTGTTAATGGAAAAGCAATTGATACGGTGAACTTTTTCCAAAATACCTCGGTTTTGGCAGATGAATTTTTGGCTCATCGGTTGGGCATGATTCCTTTGGATTCCTTGGAGGTGGACACGTTGAATTATCAGCGAGTACGTGTAGTGATGGATGGATAGGGTAACAAGTAGATATAGGACTGTACCTGTGATGAACATTGTCCTGAATGCGCCATTGTTTTTACATTAGATGCAGTTTGTACCAGAGAAGGAGAAACCATGCGAGTAACTTCCCAACACCTAAGAACAGATCATCCCAAAGTTCGCCCATTTGTTAGTGGTAATCCTTGCTGAATAATCCTTGCTGAATAATCAACATAAATGGATAGAGGAATTTGGCGGTATTTTGTTGGTCAAGCTGAGAAAAGGACAAGCCATAAAGTTGGAATGTATAGCAAGAAAGGTAATTCCATCCAATTGTGTACAAGGAGTGGGGGAGATGCTCATAGTTAGTAGGGCATAGGAAAGGAACATGCCAAATGGTCACCGGTATCAGCAGTAGGCTTTGAATACGACCCACTCAACAGGCTAAAACACACTACTTATTGGATTGAGCAGGACGAGAGTGAATGGCCCCTCTCTGCTAATGCTACCGAGGAAGAACTCCCTGCTGAGGATTATGACCACACGTTGGAAGCAAAAGAGTTTTATTTCAACATTGAAGTATTCCATCAAAATTAATAATTAATGGTTGGTGTAATAGACGGTTGGTTCATTGAGGCCAGAAATAGTGGTCATCAAAGCATTGGCAATTTTAAGAGATAAATGCAACACCATTCTCACGGCTATACAGGACAAGGATTCACACTTGCAGGGCATGGGAGGAAATGTCTTTTAATAAAATAATCACCGTTTCTTCTTCCCTTCTCTAGTTTTGTAAATACTGCTGCTGTTATGGGAAGTGGTAGGAGTGGTGAATTCAACCTGTTTTCTTCCTACTAATGGCTGTGGTTCTTGTCGTTGTCGTTCAGCTATAAACCAAAATCACTTTCCTGATATTTGGAAAAAGAATTACCAATGGCTTCAGGATACATGTTTGCTTCCAAGTCTTTATCCCTACTTTTCATCCAACCAATGTTACTTCCATGCTCAGATAACCGGGAAAACTTGACCAAACTGGAATAAACCGTGGGATTGTGAAAGGCTCGAGATTGGGCCAGGTTTTCGTTCAACCTCTTCCCCTGTCTTCGCAACTCCAATAATTCTTTTATTCTCTTACTACTTTTGCTGTTTTCTGTTGTATTTGCTGCGCCCTCAACACTTACACTCTGGTCAGAATCAGAGAAATAATCCAACAACGAAGTCATTAAGTGTAATAGAGATCAAGTCGGTTTATTTAATAAAAATGCAGCAACAGCATGGCGGCTGAGGTAATCAACCAACCACCATGTGCGACAGAGTGCTTGCTCTCCGCATTAACGTCACTCAAATCACTAACAGTTCTTAACGCCCCAGCCCCAGCAAAAGCAGACTTTCCAACCAACTTTTCCAAATCGCTGTTGCAGGCTTCTGGTGGCAGTTCCACGTCTGGCGAACACATCTGTACTTTCACTTTGATGTCAGACATCGCCTGGAATGGATCGGATTCTTCGGCGTAATCCACCTCCACTCTTCCGTAGCCATTAACATCTGCGTAGACAGGGCTCTTTGCGGCAATTATGTGCTTCGTCAAAGAAGGACGATTCCACAGTGCACAAGGAGAGATGTATCCCTGGATGCGGTTCAAGTTGGTATACATGGATTTGTAATCAGACTCATAACCACGAACCTTGGCAACATCATGACCGTTGTTTCTTAGCCACTCCTCTGGAGCAGGATCAGGGAAACGCACAATGTTGAGATTCGAGCGGTCCTTTGAAGAAAATCTGTTTTCACCTTCAGGAAGTTTAACCACATTGACTCGGTCTGGCATCTTGCTCTTTGGCGGTGCTCGAACAGAAGGAGGAGGTAAAGTATTGTCACCCAAGGCAGAGTTATCCATGTCCAAATACTGATAGCACAAATCAGAAGTACTAAGGACATTTTTCACGGTGTATTTTCCTGCTGGGAGATATTGAAGAGAGTCACCAACATTGGCATTCCCTCCGTTAAACCCCGATCCACCAAAGTTCTTTCCATGACGTGATTGCCACTGTGTCCAGATATAATCGACGTATCCGTGGTGAGCAAAGAAAAGGGGATCGTTGGGACTCCACATCTTGGAGATGTCACCACCAATGCTGTTATGGACTGAAGGATGTGCTAGTGTTTCCAATCGGGTTCTAAAAGTGTCATAATCGGAAGAACTGGTGACGATTCTGTTAATGCCTTCAATGCTGTGATAAGCACCAAGCTTGTCACCGTAGATGTAGCTGCGAGAAAGACAGTGGGGCTCTGGATAGTACGGATTCCATCCATTAAAGTGTCCATCAACTACACAGCCACCAGTTCCTCCGTTTCCACCGTAGAAATCGTCAGTCATTATGGGAGAAAGTTCAGGAGCTTGAGAATCCACACTCCAATTCCAATAAGGCACGCAAATTCCAGAATCAATGTCTTGTAGGGCTAATTCGAACTCGCGAACATATGCTCTGTGCCAGGGGAGAAAGTACGCAGTGGAATGAGCAAATTGTTGAGCATCGATGTGCCATTTAACCATTCCATCGTACTGCGTGGGAGAAGCACCATTCATAATTCTCTTGACTGCTGAAAAGAAGGCCAACCTCTCATCGGGTGACAGATTTCGTATTTCACGGCGGCGACAAAAGTTACGGCAACCGTTCAAATTGGTAGATCCACTGTTTGGACCCTTGGGATTACTTGGAGCTTTGGAATTACTTGGGCCCTTGGAATTATTTGGACCCTTGGAATCACGAGGACCTTTTGATGTTGGGCCTTTTGAATCATTGGGATCCTTTGATTTTGGGCCCTTTGAGTCACTGGGACCCTTTGATTTCGGGCTGTTCTTGTCATCCTTGTGAGGATCAGTTACACTGGATCCTTTCAAGGTGCCATTCTCTTGAGCGGGAGTGTTGAGGCCCTTTCCCGAAGGACCAGTCTGATTAGCAATTGCAGTAACAAAAGAAGGCTTGTCAATTGAAGCAGCTTTTAGATTATCAGCTTTTGGATCAAGGGGAGTAGCAGTAGAATTCTTGTCATCGTTAGAGGAGGATAGTGGATCAGGTTGATTATCTCGAGAAGGTGGAGAAACTAGACGAGCAAGGGTTTCAGTGTGATTACCAACGTCGATTGAAGCTGCTCCAAGTGTACCGGTTGAGGATTTGTTTGAAACGGTGTCATTAAGGTTGGTAGCATTTTGTTCTAATAATTCGGGGGGTGCTGCATTAGGTTTATCTGTCTTGGTTTCTACTTGCTTATTAGCAGCCTGAACTCCATCTTCGGCAGTTGCGCCCTTGGCGGGAACTGTTGGAAGACTGAGATCAGAGTTGGAAGTAGACTGAGCAAAGACAGAGCAAGCGAATAACAGGAGTAGAGTAATGCGCATGGTATGAAGAGAGTGTGCGAGACGGTGTGTGGGATTGTGAGATTACGAGAGAAAGAGAGAAGCGGTGTAAAAGAAAAAAGGAAAAGGAAAAAAGCGCGGTGTCTGTTAAATTAAAAAAGGCGAGATTTCCCAACCCATGGACACCACTCCAAACAACTACTGATAAAACCACCAATAGAACCACTGCTAATGGAACTGCTGATAAATCTACTAATAAAAGTAGATCAAAGTCTACGAAGCAAACTATAAGTCACCACTCCCACAGCCATCACCACAGAAACCACTTTTAGTCGAAATGTCCAATCTTCCACCGCGCTCTCAGGAAATGCCAGTTGTCGTCGCTCTTTCCATCGCTGCACTTCCTCACCTTCCCCCATTGGCTGCTCCAAACTCAGCTCCACCACCATCCACACGTGGTCCGATGCGCTGTAATCCTGGTTTCCCATCCATTTCTGCTTAACGTCAAATCCCTTCACCAACGTCCAATCCAGCTTTCCCTGGTATAATCCCCAGTATCGCTTGAGTGTTACATCTTTGGTGCAATGCCAGGGATCCCAAAATCCGGGATTTCTGATGTCCATTAATATTTTCTTGCTAAAAAGCTTCGAAGAAAGCAGCGTATTAAAGGGGCCAAAAGATTGATGATATCCAAACACGTAATGATGCCAAAACTCGGCTTCTGTCAATGGAATCGAACCTAATCGAAATCTGTCCCTGCAGTAGGAAGGAGATAGTCGTGCCAATGAATGTCCCATGGTGTTTAAATCTCCAAACACCAATTGATGCGGATGATTGGCTTTTTGAGCCAAGGAATCTGCAAAAATGGCGCTAAATTCATTGATTCTCCCCACTATTCCCGTATAAACCTGGATTCAATTAATCATTCGTCGCTACTTGTTTACCTCCAAATGAACCGAGTAACAAAGTATCGGCTTAATTGTTTCTGAAACTTGAATTTCAGCCACCATGGTACATCTTCTTCCTTTGCGAGGCTCTCCAAGGCGTGTTCCATGTGCTTCCCAGTCCAAAGCAGCATTTAGATGTGGTAAAGCTCGGAAATTTGCTTGGAATCTCGTCAATATGGCATTTCCATGTATTCCTCCTCCCTTTCACTCCTATTAACGATTGTGTGGGGCCAAAGAAAGAATTACCTGTGTTTTTTTGTCTCGTCTGTTGCTTTCGATTTCTTCAAACTCACAAACAAAACCTCCCAGCATTTCTAAACTTTCGGCAATTTCTCTAAAATGGTTCAACGTTCCACTCCGACGACATCCAATGTCGATTTCCTTTTTTTTGAAGTAAGTGATTAAAAGTTTATAAATAAAAGTACTTGTAGAAATATGATATCTGCATTCAGTAACTTTAAAGTAGTAACAATGTCTTCGGCTTGATAATTTCTTTCTACATTCCATTGAACTGCCCTAATCGAGCCCCCGTCTATCTTTCTTCAATTACGGGTCGGCATTGGGGGATTACCAGAGTTAGGGGTTTGAGAAGAAGTCTGACGAAAGTCGTAGATTAATATCTCGCCTGGAGCTGGTAGTTCCATGTGCTTTCTGGGCTGCTCTCGTGTTCCCTCTTGTGCAGTGTGGCGGAATAACAAAAGTGAAATTTGATGAATACTTCATTTTGCTTCAAACACTCAACCAACATTCAACATACTAACCACTTCTCCCCATGTATAATAATTCCTACCAGATTTTGATAACTGTACTTTTAATGGGTATAGTGAATATACAGTGAATGACTTTTAACCGGAACAGTAATAAATGCATTGGAAGTTCGGATTGTGTACCGAGATAACTGCAATTAATTATTCCCACTAACCCTGGAATAAACGAATGATTTAACCCCTAGACTGCGGATATTCCATATGGGTTACGGCTCTACCTATCGAAAAATGACATATCAGATTCACCTAAGATTCAGACAATTAGTTAATTATAATTGTAATTTTAAATGGAAAATTATATTTCCGCATAAACTTAATAAAATCATCGAGAATTTCCTCTCTTTACCAATAATCCAAAGATTTGGAGCTCTCGTTTTGATTAATTCAATACAAAATTTACAACTTATAAAACATGTTTGGCGAAATGAATCTTACTCTTCACGAGATTGCATTATTGAAGCTGCCAGAATTTATTTGCTACGCCTCTAGTGGAAGCGAAATGTTCACCGCCAATTCCAAGTCCACCTCTTTGGAAATGGAGTTCTTTCCGGTGACTCCAAGGTTAAGTGAGCTTTCATATGGTGCCGTTTAAATAATAATACCAAATTCAAAATTTTTTGATCAACTGCCAAAAAAGTTGGTGCTGTACGGAATTATCCAAAAGGTGTGCGGAAATATAATTTTTGATTTCAATATGTGAATTTACAAAAATAATCTTAATCTGTTTTTAAAGTGCATTCAAAATCTCCTTTAATGAGGGTTTCAATACTCAATAAGCAACTGACGAATACACGTCATAGCTCTATTTTTTTGTTCTATCCGCAGCATTATTATTAACCACAGAACACCTTTCCCTTATAATTAGTTTGAAGGACTAAACAATAAAAAAGCATTCGGACAATAACAAACGACCTAAAAAAATAAGTTACTTTAGTACTCCCTTAACTATATCAATGAGAGTCACGTCACCAACTTTGCAGAAAATCGAGCAGATTTTTATGCATCAATCAGATGAATCTGTTTCAATTAGAATTTTGAAACCCCAAGAATTTTTCATGTTAGTTTTCAAGATTGTGAACGATTGGGAAATTGGTTTTAGTTTTTCCCTGCTAAGTGATGTGCAAAGACCATGTTGTGAGGCGGAATTTCTGGATAGGAAAAAATGTCGTTTATGTTAACTAGAGCTTTTGATAATTAATTAGCTTTGTGAAATAGCGAATTAGCTTTCTGAATGAATTAATATGACAAAATAAGCCACCATATATTGGTGATTGCATTTGAAGAAAATAAAATAATTAAACTTTAAACCTTTCCAAAAACTCTCTCCTTTACACTGAACACTTTATACCTTTCCACACACACACACACACACACCAAAACTCTTTCCCTTGCTTTATCGCTTGGTATCCTGTTGATAGAAGTGACGTGCAGGTTCTGGAGTCACTGGATTTAGTACACTTGTATTTGATAAACAGCAGCCGTCAAGAGAGTGTGTGAAAGTGCTTTTATGAGAGTGAGAAGTAAAGTTGCTAATAGATTTTTGGAGAAGTCTTACTTTTTATTCTTTGTGCACATACTAAGATGCAATTTATCTATAATTTTAACGTCACATTTAATCATCAATCACGTTAAGCTTCATCTAGCAAAGCTTCTTTTTCCTGCTAACAACTTTTGTAATTATAATTCGAGCTCTGTTCAATAGTATTAATCAACATTCAAGCACTACATAGATTATTTTTCACGACCCAAGTTGATCAGATCAGGGGAAGGTGGAAGAGAGAGGGAGAGCGAGTGAGGGAGAGAGAGCAGAGGATAGAATAAAGAGGGTTTATTCAGGAAGTGCTTGTGTTGATCAGAGTGAAGTCTT
>QZWR01000231.1:0-25029 GCA_004114325.1 Zoophagus insidians | reverse complement strand
AATATACTGGAAAAGAAGGATATTGGGTAATGCAATCCAGCCCAGTGACTTATTCCGTGTACTGAACAGCATATCCCTGTTTTTCCAAAAAGTCTGCATGACTCCAAAGCTCCAGCGAAACCGCTGTTTTACAAACATTTTGACTGTCTCGGGTGCCAAAAGCGCCTGTCCCGGGATTGGATCTGGCTAATATGCAGGAGGTTATACTGATGCCCCGTCTGAGTGATACGATGACAGAAGGGGTGATTGCTGCATGGCATAAAAAAGCTGGTGATATTGTGAAAAAAGGTGATATACTCGCTGATATTGAAACGGATAAGGCTACCATGGAATTGGAAAGTTATAAGGAAGGGAAACTATTATTTCTGGGAGCTGAAAAAGGACAGAAGATCGCAGTAAATGATCTGCTCGCCATAATTGGAGAAGAAGGAAAAGTAAATGTTCAGCAAATCGTCGATGCATCTAAAAATAAGGGAAACACAACAGTGGCGCCTGTGGCTGAAGCAATTGCCTCTGCATCAGCACCAGAGCCGGTCACAACGGAAAATACGCTCTCATTAAACGGCAATGGTCGTATCAAGGTTTCACCGCTGGCTGATGTGGTATGTACTTTTCAAGTCATTCCGGCGGGCCGTGAAAGGAGAATTACAAAACTGGGGCGTCCTCAAGCGGACAGGTAATGTAAAAGAAATCCCGGCACTCCAGGGTGGATGATCATTTAAACCGATCCCTGCATTTCGCGTTTTTGCCTTAATTTCGAAGTTCCAAAATTTAAAATTATCCAGTTTTATGGCTGAAGTTATTTTAATGCCCAGGCTAAGTGATACCATGACGGAAGGTGTGATCGCTGCGTGGCATAAAAAAGTAGGTGATAAAGTTAAGATTGGAGAACTCGTTGCGGAAATTGAAACCGATAAAGCAACGATGGAATTTGAGTCGTATTTTGATGGCGTATTATTATATATTGGAATTGAAGAAGGAAAAGCTGCTCCTGTTGATGCAATCTTAGCAGTGATCGGAAAAGAAGGTGAGGATTTTAAAGCGCAACTTTCAGCTGAACAAGCTAAAGATACTGCTAAGACTACCGCTCCTGCCTCTACTCCTACTCCGGTTGCAGCACCGGTTGTGGCAACTGCTCCAGTTGTAAAATCAGCTCCTGCGCCTGTTGCAGCACCTGTTGCACAGCCAATGGAAATAGTTTCTGCAAATGGTAGCGATGAAAGACTAAAAGCATCACCACTTGCAAAAAAATTAGCTTCCGAAAAAGGAGTTGACATTTCCATGTTGAAAGGTACCGGTGAGCACGGAAGAATTGTAAAACGTGATATCGAATGGTTCAAACCGGGAACTTTCGTACAGTCGTCGACGTTAGTACAACAGGCTGTAACTAAAGAAAGTTTTGAGGAGGTGAATGTTTCGCAAATGCGTAAAACAATTGCCCGTCGTTTAGCGGAAAGTATGTTTACGGCTCCGCATTTTTATCTCACAATGGATATTGATATGGATGCCGTGGTGAGTGCTAGAGAAAGTATTAATTCCATTAATTCAGTAAAAATATCGTTCAATGATTTTGTAATTAAAGCGGCTGCTACTGCATTACGTCAGCATCCTGCAGTGAACTCTTCATGGCTTGGTGATCGCATTCGTTTTAATCATCATATTCATATTGGTGTTGCTGTTGCAGTTGAAGATGGATTGTTGGTTCCGGTGGTGCGTTATGCAGATTCAAAAACACTTTCTACAATTAATTCAGAGGTGAAAACGTTTGCGCAAAAAGCTAAAGATAAAAAATTACAGCCTGCAGATTGGGAAGGAAATACTTTTACAATTTCTAATTTAGGAATGTTTAATATTGAAGAATTTACTGCAATTATTAATCCTCCCGATGCCTGTATTTTAGCAGTGGGTGCGATTAAACAAATTCCTGTCGTGAAAAACGGAAATGTTCAACCCGGCAATGTGATGAAAGTTACGCTAAGTTGCGATCATCGTGTGGTTGATGGTGTTGTAGGATCGAAATTCTTAAATACGTTTAAAGCGTTGTTGGAAAACCCGGTGGTGTTGTTGGGGCAAGGGAATATATAATACTTAAGGTTATATTAATTACTTTACCCACCCCTAACCCCTCCAAGGAGGGGAACTACTACCGATTCAGGAGGGGAACTACTACCGATTCAGGAGGGGAACTTCTACCGATTCAGGAGGGGAACTTCTACCGATTCAGAGGGGAACTTCTACCGATCAGGAGGGGAACTTCTACCGATTCAGAGGGGAACTTCTACCGATTCAGAGGGGAACTTCTACTGATTCAGAGGGGAACTTCTACCGATCAGGAGGGGAACTAGCTCCTTGGTGTTACTCCGCATAAATTCTATCCATCAACTTTTTATTCTCGTCTAAAATCACTTTGCGTTTTAAACTTAGCTTAGGGGTTAATTGTCCTCCGTCAACTGTCCATTCGGCAGGTAAGAGTTCGATTTTTTTGATGGCTTCGTAATGCGCGAGTGATTTGTTTACCAAATCGACTTCTTCCATTACACGTTTTTTCACCAATTCGTTTTCTATTAATTCTTCATTCTTATCGGAGATATTAATTCCTTTTCGTTGACACCATTCTCTGATAAAAGCAAAAGCAGGAACAACAAATGCAGCAGGAAATTTTTGATTTTCTCCAACCACCATCACCTGTTCAATAAATCGTGATTCTTTCAACATGTTTTCGATATGTTGCGGAACAATGTATTTACCACCTGATGTTTTAAATATTTCTTTTTTGCGGTCGGTAATTTTTAAATATACTCCCTCTTCCATCACACCAATATCACCTGTATGAAACCAACCATCGCTGTCAATTACTTCGGCTGTTAAATCAGGACGTTTAAAATATCCTAACATCAGATTCGGTCCTTTGGTGAGAATTTCTCCATCTTCGGCTATGCGCACCGTTACCTTATCGAGTAATTTACCGACAGTACCAAAACGCAATCCTCCGGGCTCTAATGTATTTACTGCAACAACAGGACTTGTCTCTGTTAAACCGTATCCTTCAAGAATAGGAATACCTGCAGCCCAGAATACTCTCGCTAATCTTTGTTGCAATGCAGCCCCGCCTGATACTGCTGCTTTCACTTTTCCGCCGAGTGCTTCCTGCCACTTCACGAATATTAATTTACGAGCGATTTTTAATTTCAATTCATATATATAACCGTTTGCACCTTCGGGTTCGTATTTCAATCCCAGATCCAATGCCCAGAAAAATAATTTCTTTTTTATTCCGGTTAATTCTGCACCTTTTGAAATGATGCGATCATATACTTTTTCAAAAAGTCGTGGCACACATCCGAAAATTTCAGGCTGAACTTCTTTTAAATTATCAGAAACTTTTTCAATACTCTCTGCATAATAAATTGAAACTCCGAGATACATATATAAATAAGTAAGCACTCGTTCATACACATGATTCAAAGGTAAAAAACTCAACGCACGACTGGCGGGAGTTACCGGAGCAAGATGTTGCGCACCTATCAACTGACTAATGATATTATCATGCGAAAGCATAACTCCTTTCGGAACACCTGTAGTTCCACTTGTATATAATAGTGTCGCTAAATCATTCGCATGAATAGTGGCTTTTATTTCTTTTATTTTTTCTGAAGCCGGATGTTGTTTTCCTAAAGCAGTAATCTCCGTAAAACAACGTTTTCCATCTATGCTATCAAAACAAAAAATCCCTTTTATATTAGTGTTATCTGCGGAAGCAACGGTGACTTTATTCCATAACTCTTCACTCGAAACAACGATGTATTTCACCTCTGCATCTTTAAGAATAAATGCTAAATCAGCTTCTGCAATCGTCGGGTAAATCGGAACATGAATTCCACCGACCTGCATCATGCCGAGATCTAAAAAATTCCACTCCGGACGGTTGTTACTCAGCGTAGCTATCTTATCTCCTTTTTGCAATCCCAGAGCTAACAGACCACTGCTGACTAAATCTACCTGCTCAAAAAACTGGCTAGCAGAATACTTGATCCAGGTGCCATCTATCTTCGCACAAAGCGCATCCGTTTTATCAGCATACCGTTCTTGATAACGTTGTATTAAATCGAATAATCTGGTTACTTCCATCGTGATTGAATTGCTTAACTTTAGGTCGGAATTATTTGCGCAAGCATTGTCATTAACCGCGCATTGATTCAGTAAAAGTAAATGATTGCAGAGTTAAAAAAAATTTATTTCAGAAAATGATTATCGATACCGAGTTCACACGCATGTTTCATCTGAAGTTGCCGGTAATAATGGCTCCGATGTTTTTGGTTTCGAATGAACCGATGATGCAGGCGGCGATGCGTAGTGGAATTATGGGAGCCTTTCCAACTTTGAATTATCGCAAAGAGGGTGAGTTGGAAGATGTATTAAAAAAATTAAATAATTATCGTGATACAAATTCCGTAATCGGAAATTATGGTGTAAATTTAATTGTCCAGCAAACGAATCCGCTCTATAAAAAACATTTAGAAATTTGTATCCGACAACAAGTGCCATTTTATATTACAAGCTTAGGAAATCCAAAAGAAGTAATTGATAAAGTACACAGTTATGGAGCGAAAGTTTTTTGCGATGTAACAAACTTAGAACACGCTGCGAAATGTGCTTCCGTTGGTTGCGATGGATTTATTGCTGTAGGTCAAGGTGCAGGTGGTCATGCCGGACCGTATCCACAAACTATATTAATACCTGCATTAAAAATGGCTTATCCGAATTTGCCTGTGATTGCTGCAGGAGGAGTTGCAGATGGAGAAGGTATTTTTTCTATGCTCGCAACGGGTGCCTCGGGCGTGAGTATCGGTACGCGCTTTATTGCCTCCACAGAAGCGAGTGTGAGTGATGAATATAAAAATGCAGTTGTTGATGCGGGCATGGAAGATATTGTAATGACAGAGCGTTTATCGGGAACTCCGTGCGCAATTATTAATACTCCTTATGCTAAAAAGATTGGTACTCATCAGAATTTTTTTGAGAAGTGGATGAGCAAAAATCCAACAACGAAAAAGTATTTTAAAATGATCGTGCAGATAAGAGGCATGAAAAAATTAGAAGAAGCAGTGAAGCCCGGTAACTATAATAATTTATGGACTGCAGGTCAGTCGGTGGAGTTAATTCATGATATTTTACCTTGTGAAAAAATAATCGAAAGGATGCAGGTTGAGTTAGAAGATTCGTGGAAGAAAATGCAAAGTATTATTAAATTATCGTAATGAAATTTATTACTTTTATGAATGAAATTGTTTGTTTGGGCGTGTCCCCCGCCACAGCGGGGGCCGGGCTATCCGCTGCAATCTTTTTGCTACACAAAAAGTATTTCCGCTGCTATCCCTCACGCGATTTGCTATAAAAATATATCTTTCAAAAAAAGAGAATTAACATTTTTTGATTTATGGAATTAAAAACCATTTTAAACAAAGCGGAAACATCTTCTTTTTACAGAGGATTGTTGAATCATGCTTTGTGGTGGATAATTCCATTTAACAGTCCGCACAAATTAAAGATTACAAATGTAAAAAGTAATACTTTGAGTATAACGGCGCCGTATATACGCAGAAACAAAAATCATCTGAATGGAATTCACGCGTGTTGTTTAGCTACTATTTGTGAATATGTTTGCGGAATCAGTTTAGTACGTGAATTGGATCCGAAGAAATTCAGAATTATTATGAAAGAGTTGCAGATGACTTATCATTATCAGGCTAAGATGAATGTGACAGCAACTTTTTCATTACCGGAGAATGAAATTTCAATTGTACAATCACAATTAGAAACTGCTGAATCCACTTTACGTACTT
Organism: Zoophagus insidians; assembly: GCA_004114325.1. Taxonomy (NCBI): domain Eukaryota; kingdom Fungi; phylum Zoopagomycota; class Zoopagomycetes; order Zoopagales; family Zoopagaceae; genus Zoophagus; species Zoophagus insidians. The sequence continues at coordinate 19,186 of QZWR01000231.1, read as the reverse complement.
ATACAATTGATGTAGTTGACGAAAAAAATAATGCCATCTGCACTGCAAAAGTTCAATGGCAGATTAAACCATGGACCAAAACCAAAACAATTATATAATCATGAAAACACTTTTACTCATTGCAACGCTAATTATTTGTGCCGGCAATACAATTTTTGCTCAACAGTTTAGCGAAACATTTCCATCCAATCTGGATCTGAATATCGCAGGTCCGGCAGATGTAGCGGAATTAAATCACGAGTACTACAAATTAGAAACGGAAACGAATGATACACTAAATTTTCATTCGAACATCCGTATTGTTAAAACGGATTCTTCAGGAACAATAATCTGGTCCAAACGATATGATTCAGGTATTGATTCTTCACTGATTGGGTATGCAATTTCAAAAACTTTTGATGGTAAATTAATAATTAATTCAACGATCGGTCAGAATAATGCATTCCCTACAAGCGGTCATTCAGTTTTTAAAATTGATTCATCCGGAACTATTATGTGGTCTGTATATTTTCCGGATTACAGTCCGAATTATTCATCAAACCCCATCTTACAATTACCTGACTCCTCATTTGCTATTTCAAGTAATACCAGCTTAGGACTGGTTCCATGCGCATTAAAATTAAATGCCACAGGTACGGCGGTTAGTGCTAAGCAATTTGCAAATACTAGTGCAAATATTAATCTTATCAATTGTTTTCATCTGAGAAATAATAAACTCACTTTTTCTCTCTACTATGGTGATTTTATTATTACAGATACCGCTTTTACTGTACTTACTTCCAAAAAATATCAAATGGACTTAACGATCCCATACTTCAAAGGAAACACAACAGCGAATGGTGATCATGTATTTATTTCCGATCAGGTAGCAGGTGGAGTTGGAAGTGGAATAGCTCGTATTTTCAGAACAGATTCAACAGGCAATTTGTTGTGGGCAAAAAATATTACAGCGTGGACGAGCTTGAGTTCGCACACTGTTCCTGATCTTTTTGATATAGTATATGGTCTTGATGTATTTGAAGATTTATCAGGGAATATCGTTGCAAATGTATTGGATGAGGGATCAAATTGTATGATGATAAAATTTGATGCCAATGGAAATTACCTGATGAACCGAATGATTCATTCTTCGACAATGAAAGAAAGTATTGACGGTACTTTATTATATGCTTCAAATAATGGCACGCTTAATCTCCGTACTAATTTTGTAAAAACAAATTTTGCGAATCTTACTGCATGTGATTCCATACTTGATATTCAGATCACCAATGGAACAGATTCGATCGACATTAATCCGCCGTCAGCTGTTACACTTACTGATACTATTTCGCTTATACCTTTTTTGATTCATGTAACAAACACTTCTGTTGTACCTTCGAATTACTGCACACTGACCGGAATTAATCAACTGCTTGTTGACAATGGAAATGAATTAGTTATTTATCCGAATCCTGCTTCAAGTACTTTTCAGTATCAATTAAAAAATCATCAGCTGAAAGGAATTGCTTTGTATAATTATTTAGGAGAAAATATGCCAATTGTATCTCATGTAAACAACGAAATTGATTTGGGGAATTATCCATCAGGAATTTATTTTCTCCAAATCGCGACGGAGAATGAAACAATCTCACGAAAAATAATTAAGAATTAATCTGTAATAAAAAATCAAAAATGAGCAACAACGACATACTTAAAAAACTCCGGGTAGCATTAAAATTAAAAAACACGGATATCATCGACATCATGAAATTAGTTGATTTTAAAATTACAGAAAGTGAATTAGGTGCATTATTCCGAAATGACGATCATCCTAATTTTAAAAAATGTGGTGATCAGATTTTAAGAAATTTTTTGAATGGATTAATCATTCACTTACGCGGGCCGATGGAGAAAAAAACTTCGGGAGAAAATTTATAAAAATATTTTCCGAAGTTATTACTTTTCTATTTTATAAATATAGCTGGTATAATTTGCATTGTGCTTATTCAGATAATGCATCACTTTATCTATAAAACCGGGTTCAATTGTTGCTTCATAAACTAAGTGAGGATATAGTTTCTTTAAATTATTTACTCTCTCCTCTAATTTTTCCGGCTGATTAAAAACAACGTAGTTCGGATAAACACTTTTCGGAGAAGCACGTAAGGTATCCACCAAAGAATCCATTGTGAATTTGGAAGTAAGATAAAAATTAGGTTTCCAGTTTTTTGAATAAAAACGTGGAAGACGGGTATAATCGTCGCTTATAGATTGTTCTACTAAAAAATTATTAAAGTCTTTTTGATCAGAAAGATATACCATTGACTCTACTCTATTGCGATGTGAATAAGCAGCCGAAACAAATACTAAAGGAATTGTATTTAAGGCAAAGAAAAAGATCCAGCATGCACGATATAATTTCTTATGCTGTTGCCAGTAACCGGATTGCGCCATGTAATTACACCAACCGATGCAACCCAGAATAATGATGAAAGGTATTACCGGCAAAATAAAACGCTCTTGCTTATTTGGAAAAGAGGAATGAAAAGCAAAAAAGATAAATGTTGGTAAAAATAAAACAATGTGTTTTTTCCAGCTGCGCATAAAACCAAAAATCAGGAAAATACTTATCGGTGGAATTAATATTCCACTTATTAATAATAAATACGAATACCATTGCTGATGTCCGTAATCGTTGGAATGTTCTAAATTATATTTCACATACTCTCTGAACTCCATAAATGGTTCTTTCCAGACAATAATATCCGTTGTTGACTGAATAATCACCAGTCCGATAATAATCCCTGTTCCGACGAGCACAGTTTCTTTCCATTTCTTCTGAAATAAAAGAGCTAATCCGATTCCTCCGATAAAGAGAGCGGTTTGAAACCGAATGCTGAATGCTACACTCAGCATTAATCCGGCAATTAAAAATGGCTTTATTACTTTATTTTCTTCATTGATTAATATCAGCCATGTGGCATAAAGCAATGGTGGGATGCATGCGAATTCTACTAAATTCCTGACGCTCATCATCGGCATAAAAAACAAAACTGCTAATAATACGCCACACATTTTAGCAGCATTCATTCCACTGTAACGTAAAGATATTTTATACCCGAAGTAAACAATGATCATTGACCATGCGGCATGTATTAATCTTACAATAAACATTTTGTTTTGCGGATCTTCCATACCAAAAAACCGAAGAACACTAAATAATAAATAATGTAATCCGGGATAAAATAAACTATGCCCGGATGGATGGATTGGTTCTTTAGAAGTTGCTGAAGGAAGCCAGTGATCAAAATTAGCACCATCCACCCAGCTCTGTGCTGCTTCGATTACTAAGAAATGATCATCATGCATGCCATACCCTTTCGAAAAAACAACAGCGATCAGTCGAAAAAAAGCAGCAGAAATCAGGATTACGAAAAGTGGTTTTTCTTCCCAGTATTTTTGGAGTGTTTTCAATTTTTTAGTGCTGTCGAATCAATTTAATTTATCACATAACGGTTAGAAGTGATATATAAATCGACGAATGAAGAGGTGGATTAGTTTTCAAAAGTAGTTAAAATTCAAATATCGGATAGTATTAAAAAGGAATTCCACGAATAGATTTTACCAATGTTGACCGGGATTTATACCTCCTCTTTAAAATCATATTAATAATGAATATCCTGTTGCGTGAGGGATAGTAGCGGATAGCCCGGAGGGAGCGCAGCGACTGAGGACTTGCAGCGGATAGCCCGACCCGCCATGGCGGGGCACGCCCAAAAAATCACGAATTACTATATCTTGATTCCCAACTTTTCAGTTACGGACAAAGCCACTCCGGCAACGCCGAGATATGCTTGTGCTAATTTAGATTTCAAAGGCTTCTGACGGTTCATCATGATCGCCACTTCGTTCATAAAGCCTTTCCAATTGTATGCATTTAAACAATCCATTGCAACGGAAATAGTCGGAGTTACAGAATATGCGGTGTGCCACCAACCTTGCGGAATAAATAAAGTTTCACCCGGTCCGACAACAAAACGTAACGGAGTTGCCTTCGCAAACAGCGGAAATTTATTGAGATCAGGATTGCGTTGATTGTCGATGAGCGATTGCCAGCGATTATTTGGATCCGGATACACGTAATCCACCTGATCGGGAGGAATTACGGTAAATTCTTTTTCGCCATACACTTGTGTCACCCATGCGTAGAGGTTCATATAGTCGTAATGCATATAAGGAAATTGTCCACCGGCACTTCCCAAAAATACCTCAAGGGTATCCGCACCACCTAAAAATCCATTCGGCATCAACTTACTGTGAATACGATCAGGCATTGCATATTCAAAGCGGGGACTAACCATTGGAACCAGCTCCGGAAAATTAGAATCCAACTGCAATTTACAAGGATAAGGCGCGGGTTTATCGGCAGTGGCAGCCATCATCAGATCGATGAACTCACCCAATTTATATTTTTTATCACGCACTGTTACCTCGCGATCACCGTATTTAGATTTAAAAAAATCAGGAGTAAAAAGATCTTTTGCCTGCCAGTCTTTACAGGCATCACCAATTACCACAGGGTAATTTGCTTTTAAATGATCTCTTTCAAATTCAGCATAAGACATCCCGTATTTTTTTTCTACAGAGATATTTCCGAGACGTGCAATTTCAACAGACTTAGCAGCCATAATAAAAATATTTAGAGTTCGAATTTAGCAGGATAAATTCAAGTTCGGATTCGATTTTAGATAAACAATAAACATTTCGGGGTGAATAAGTACTTGTGGGTGCTTAAAAACGTTTTATACATTTGTGAAAACTAAAATTACTATGAAGAGAATACTCTCTGCGCTTCTGCTGATGTTATGTGTAACAAGTATGAATGCCCAAACATCTGCAACTGCAACCTTTGCTCCTACTACACTCGAAGAATACAATATGGCTGCTGTGGGTTATAAATTATTTCTGCAAATGGGAGTAGAAATTAAGCAAGGCTATAAAATCAATCCAATTTCAGATTATGAATATGCAGACCGTAAAGCATCATTTAAAGGCTTGTATCGTCCGGGTGAGAATAAACCTTGTTGTGTAATTATGGTTTATACAAAAATGCGTGGTGCTCCTGAATATTATTGCGTACCTACACCGGATGCTCCTGAAGTTTTATGGGATCGTTTTCGTACGGCGATTATGGGAGAAACGGATGTAAAAGCAGAACAGATGCAATTCTTTTCGTTTGCCTTAGCGAAAGGGCTCATGTACTTCGCGACAAAATAAATTAAGTTTGAAATATATATTTCTTTTTTTTCTGGTATTAATAGAAACGAACGGATATAGCCAATCTATCTATAAACATTTTCGCGAGCTTACTTCACCCGAAAAAAGTTGGGCTATCCGACATTTATTCGTTGCCAAAAAAGCTTATCGGGTTACACAAGAAGCCCGGGATGCCACAAGGGAAATTCTGAAAGATTCATTGCTGGATCAATATTCGAATGGCGGTCAGGCGGATGCATTCCGACATACTTACTGGATGGCCAGATTAACAATTGTAATCGGAGCGAAGAAAGCAAATAGTCTCGGTTGCGCTCACGAAAAAGGGAATTATAAAAGTTTCAAAAAAGCAATTTACGAAGACGGGGCTTTGCCGGATAAACAAAGCAGCCTGATGGACTTATATAATAATGGGATCGGGATTTCTATTGGCAAAATCAGTAAAAGCTATTCTGCTGAAGAACTTAAAAAATACATAATTACAGCTATCAAAAAAGGAACTATGCAAATATTAAAAAGAGACGGGAAAGGTCATTTTTTAGATTGCGAAGGACGAATAGTTCAACGTTCTACTGCCGAAAAAAGCTGGGAGTTACCGTATTGTTTAGTTCCGTCGGATCAGATTCCTTAGTTTTAAATCATTTCACAGCTCCTTCATACATTGACAAAATCTTATTCTTAAATTCGTTAAATAAATACAAGTACTTCTAAGAAATTATGAAACATCTGATTGCCCTTCTGCTATCCATCACCGTTAGTATTTCTGCTTTCGCACAAATTGATTCTACAAAAGGAATTCACTTTTTACCCCTTACGCTCGACGAAGCATTAGTAAAAGCCAAGGCGGAAAACAAACCGGTTTTTTTACATGGATTTGCTTCCTGGTGTCATTTCTGTGAGCAGATGAAAGACAGTGTTTATCCGGATGCAGAAGTGGGTGCTTTTTATAATAGTCATTTTATTTGCATCCGCCTCGATATGGAAAAAGAAGGTAAAAATTTAAACAGAACGTTGCGTATTTCGAATTATCCAACATTTGTTTTTTACGATACGAATGGGGAAATATTACATCGTGCAGCAGGTAAAAAAGCGAAAGAAACATTTATGCAATTGGGGAAAGATGCATTAGATTCAACAAAACAATTGAGAACTTTTGAACGTAAATTTAAAACCAATAAAGAAACACCGGATGAAGCGATGACATATTTTAAATTATTGCAATCTGCTTCGATTGATAATCAATCAACCATTAATTCCTACTTAATGCAAATTCCGGATGATAAATTTACTGCGGAATATTCGTGGAGAGTAATCAATGATTATTTCCGTGATATTGATCAGCCTGCAATGATGCGCTTCATTAAAATGCGAAATGATTTTTCTTCATTATATACAGCTGACAGTATTGATAATCGTATATTAAATAATTACACCAACACATTGCTTCTATATGTGCAGAAATTAGACACGATGAGTTATAAAGAACTATGCACTAAATTAAAAGCTTCTAATTTAAATTTAGCTGACAAGATCATTGCTTACTCAGAATTAAATAAATTGAAGATGCAATCAAAATGGGATGACTATGGAAAAGCTGCTATTACTTTTGTAGAGAAATATTGCAAAGACGATTACCGTAGAATGAATGAAGCTGCATTTAATTGTTCTGAAAAAATTAATGATACAACTGTTTTAAACAAAGCACTAACGTGGTCGCTCTCGTCTGTAAAAATGATGGATAATTATAAAAACAATCAAACGTTAGCTTCTCTTTATTATAAATTAAAAAATAAAGCGGAAGGACTTAAAGTCGTAAATCATGCTATTGAATTAGGGAAACAATCCGGCTTAGATTATAAACAATCTTCCTTGTTAAAAGAAAAACTTGAGGAGATACCTAATTAAATTTTTATTGAAATCAATATACTTTTTCTCCGCCGATAAACGTATTAAGTATTTTTATTTTGTAGAGTTGATCCTCAGGAGCCTTCATTAAATCCTGATCCAGAATTACAAAATCTGCAAATTTATTATTCTCCAAACTACCTTTTTCTTTTTCTTCGAAGTTACTGTAGGCTGCCCAGATGGTCATTGCACGAAGAGCTTGTTCGCGGGTAATTGCATTTTCTTTTTGGAATCCCAATTCAGGAAAACATTTCTGATCTTTTCGCGAAACAGCAGCATAAAAACCATACAACGGATATATATATTCAACAGGGAAATCACTGCCATCAGCTATCATCCCATTTTGATTTAATAATTCCTTGTAAGCATACGCACCTTTCATACGTGATGCGCCTAAACGATCCTGCGCCCAATACATGTCGCTGGTAGCATGTGTTGGCTGCACACTCGGGATAATACTATAATCACCAAACAAATGGAAATCGGAAGCGTTCATTATCTGAACATGTTCAATTCTCCAACGTCTGTCATTTTTATTTTTTAATACCGATCCATAAATCGTAAGTATCAAACGATTTGCAGAATCACCAATGCAATGGGTATTTAATTGAAAGCCTAAATCGTAAGCAGTTTGAGCTGCGATTTTCATTGAATCTATCTTGTTCAATAAAAAACCATAATGATCCTTCATATCAGAATATGGTTCGAGCAAACATGCTCCACGAGATCCTAAAGCACCATCAGCATACAATTTAAAAGAACAAACATGTAAACGATCAGTTTTAATTTTTCCCGATTTACGGTAATAAGCGACGTTAGCTGAATTATAAGTTGCCATAGCATAAATCCGCATCTTTAATTCTCTTTTTCTTTGCAGAGAATCGATGAATTGTACTATTTTAAAATCCAATCCTGCATCATCAACAGTTGTTAGTCCAGCAGCGAAACAATTTTTTTGGGCTTGCAATAAAGCAGTTGCTTTTGCTTCCGCATGAGGTTCGGGAATTTTCTTTTTAACAAGGTCAACTGCATTATCAATTAATAGACCTGTCAATTTTCCATCCTTTTGTAAAATCTCACCACCGCTAATTTTCGTTTGGAGATTTATTCCGGCAATATCCAAAGCTTTTTGATTTACCAATGCAGCATGTCCGTCGATACGCATTAAAAAAACAGGAACATCGGGAAACAAACTATCAAGCGAAACTTTATCAGGAAATGATTTCACCTCCCATTTATTCTGATCCCATCCTCTGCCAAAAACCCAACCCATAAAACGACGATCTTTATGTGCAGCAAGCGTATCAATAATTTCATGGAATGATTTTGTACCGATCAGCCATGTTTTAGGCAAGTCGATTCCGTAACCGTAAAAATGACAATGTGCATCGATGAAACCCGGATAAACAAATTTGCCATGCAAATCAATTTTTTCTTTTGCAGAAATTTTTGAAATACTTTCAGTGGTTCCGGTGGCAATAATTTTTCCGTCTTTTACTGCGAATGCCTGTGCAACAGAAAAGGTGCTATCGACAGTGTAAACAGTTCCGTTTATATAAATGGCATCGGCAACTTTTTGTGAGCTACAGGAAACAATATTTAGGAGGGAAATAATTCCAAGAATAAAATAACATAAATCAACTCTCTTATTAAGCATAGCAAAAAAATAGAATTACGGGTTATAAAATTTGATATTTATATGAAATTTGTTTTTTCTCCTAATTTAGTTTTGTTACTTTCTTTTATGCGAAAAGAAAGTAACCAAAGAAAGCGCACAACCGAAAGCCAATTAGTTCGAGACGGGGCGGGTCGACGGGACTACCATCGTCATTACTTCATCGGTTAACCCCGAACTAAATTTTAAACATATATACCAACCTAACTAAAGGCATACAACACCCAATTTCACGAGTGGAAAGGTGGATTGATGATTTAGGGTTGATTCGGTAAAATTAGGCATTTTTAGCAGTTTTTGTTACCCGATTGTTACCCAAAAAACTTTCAAAGAGTTACACAATAGTTCATGAACCCAAGTAATGTGTTTCCGTTTCGGGAACATTGCACAAGGGTTTTTATTAACCTAAAAAACCATATAATCATGGGTGTAAAACTAAGAGAGAAGCAATTGAGTAACGGACAAGTATCCTTCTATTTGGATATTTACCACCATCAAACAAGGTGGTACGAGTTTTTGGATATTCATATTCAGAAAACACGACCTACTGAACAGGACAAAGAAAAAAAGCGTTTAGCGCAAGAAATCCGATCAAAGCGAGAGCATGAATTAATAGTAGAGGATAACGGATTAAACGATAGAAAGAAAAAACTGGCTTGTTTTGTCATCTTCTTTGAAGACTATATAACGGAAAGAAACAACAACAGTTTATACGTTGGGATTCTACGACACCTACAAAAGTTTGCAGGAAAACAACCTGTTCCTTTTTCAAAAGTAAGCGCAGTTTGGATGAAAGATTTAGAAAAATACTTACTCAAAAATGTAAGTAACAATACAACCATTCGATATTTAAAAGTAATTAACGGAGCATTAAATGAGGCAGTAAGGCGCAGAATCATTAACCGGAATCCGTGGCATGATGTACCGCGTAATCAACGGCTGAAAATGCAGGATATTTTTAGAAATGCTTTTACGATAGAACAGCTTCAGTTATTAGCCAACACTCGAACTACTATTGATAAACAAATCAAACAAGCATATTTCTTTTCCTGTTTTACAGGTTTACGTTGGAGTGATGTAAACCCCTTGCGTTGGGATGAAATAATTATTAAAGAAGTTGAAGGGGAAGTAGGATACTATCTCTATTTTGAGCAGGAAAAAACAGAAGGTATTGAATATTTACCTGTTTCAGAAAGTGCCGTTGATATTTTAAAAGAACGAGAGTTAGAAGCATTATTAGAAGCCCAAAGCCCTTATGTGTTTCCGAGAATAAAAGAAACAGACGGGACAGAAAATAGCCATCAGCGAGTAATGAGAGCATTAAAAACGTGGGCAAGAGCAGCAGGTATAGAAGAGAAAAAATTACATTTTCATAGTGGCAGACACACTTTTGCAACCAACGTATTAGAAAGCGCAGAAGGTGACCTTTACACCGTATCAAAATTGCTCGGTCATAAAGATATTGGTTCAACGCAGATATACGCTAAGGTTCGAGATAAACGCAAACAAGCAGCAGTTAAAGCACTGCCTAAAATTGATTTTACAAATGCAACTCCGATTACAAATACAATTTGATTTTTCAAAAATAATAATAGTCCTTACTGTTAATCAGTTCGGGCTATTTAAAATAATGAAAACAGAACATCCCTACCTTCGCAGAAAATATTAATATTTTTATAATTATATCATGAGTAATCAAACTGAAACTAAAAGAACAAACCGCTATTCTATTCCTGCTCTCTTAGCAAGAAAATTTTTAACGGATTATCAAGAATCCGCATCGGGGTTCCCCGAAGATAAACAAATTGAGTTTTTAGAACATTTATTAGAATGCTTGAATAGTGTAGAAATCTATACAGCAAATCCGACAAATGAGAATTGGAAAAAATACACCGATAAAGAAAACTTGTTTCTAAAAACACACGGTAATAGGTTAAAAATGTACAGTGACAAAAGGATGCACCTGTATTACGATGATAACATAGTGTTAGTTGAAAAGGGAATATATTCTAATCAAGAGTGGAATGATTTAAGCGGAGAAGAGCAGAAACTTAGTTCAGAAGAGTTTCTGTCTTTTATTGGCTTTTGCAAAAACTCATTAAACCTTGAACTGAATTTATTATTAGTTGAACAACCTCCCGAAGATGAAAAGGAAGAAAAAAAGACACTCGATATTTTAAAAGGAGTATTTACAAGCAAGTCGAAAAAAGGTAAACTAAAACGAGAAGCGCAAGACAAAGTAACTTCGCTAACACAAGAGCAGACTGTTTTGTTACTTTCATTGCTACAACAAGAGCGTGTGTTTTTAAAAGACGAATATCTGAATCATAAAGAAGCAGGACAGGCATTTGAAATGCTAACCGGATATAGTCAACATACTATCAGGCAGAATTTAAGTAACGCCAAAGACTTTCAAAACAAAACAAATCTAAAGGAATTGGACAACCTCTTTACCCGACTGAAAATATATATAGACAAGTCATTGAAGGAAAAGTAGTACTTATTTTCACCTTACAAGTGGGTTCATAAACCCAAACACAACCTTGCCATAATTTAATCTTTGCCTTTGAAACTACAAAAGCAAATTTTAAATTATGGCATTATCTTTTTTAACGAATCTCAACGAAGAAGAATTTAAAATTTTTCTAAGACAAGCATTATCTGAAATTATCGGTGATCGGTTCATTGATACAAAACCAAATCTCCCCAATATATTAGATGCTAATCAGGCTGCCGATTTTCTAAGGCTGAAAATTTCTACACTCTACGAAAAAACATCAGAGAAAATCATCCCTCATTTTAAAAAGGGGAATAAACTGTATTTCCACCGCTCTGAATTGGAAGCATGGATTAAGGAGGGTAAAATAAAAACGAACGATCAGCTACAAGGTGAAGCAGCAAGTTACACTATGCACCGTGGGTTGAAGAAATTTAACCATGTCAAAAAATAGAAAATGGAAACAATTTGTATTTCATTTTTAAACCGCTTTTCGGATATTTTTTTTGTTGAAGATGGATAGCGAATTAACATAGTAAATAATTTATAGTAATAACAATAATTAAAAACAAACAATCTAAAACCAAAGACAAATGCGTAAAGCAGAATTTGAAGTACCACAAAATGTAATGAGTGAGTTTACCGAAGAAATGATAAATCGTAACCTGACCAACACTATTACAGGAACAACAGAAGACGGTGAAATCGTCATTGAAATTCACTATGATAAAGATGAAAGTTCTGAGGTGGATAAACTCGAAACTATTCTTGAAAAAATTATTGAAGAACAAGATTAATTACCATTCATTGAAAAGGGTGCTGCAAAATTCGCAGTACCTTTTTTTTATAGTCAATAAAAAAGACGTCTTTAGACGATTAATAAGCGTAAAAAAATAAAACAGATAAAAGTGGAAGCTAAAAAATGTCAGTATTGCAATGGTGAAATAACAGGTAAGAGAGATGATGCAAAATTTTGCAGCAATACATGTAAGGCAAAACGCTGGGAGCAAAAGAAAGTCCCTACATCGGTAAAGGAAGAAATTAATGTTGCTAATCAATTAAGGGGATTACTAAATGTTGATGATAGTACGCAGGTCGTTCCACCAACACTAAACACAGAGGAAATAATTTTAAAGACAGTAGATGTAAATGAATTTAATCTTGATCGTGTTCCTTTGGAATTACATAATAGACGACTGACAGGCGTCAGAAAGACGTTAGTGATGGAGATTTCATTTCTTAAAGCAAAACTAAAACAAGTAACCTCATTGAATGGTGAGAAGTGGATTGTCGGCTTTACAGGAGTTGGTGCATTTGTCGGAAATAAATCAGCACAAGAAAAAACAAAAGGAACATTAGTAGGAGCGGCATTTGGTTTACTGACAGGGATTATTGCAGCCGACGCTACTAAAAAAAATAGAGAAGAAGATAAAAAACAGGTAATACAAAAACTACTTTCTGAAATAAAAAACAGAGAAACACTTCTTGAAAACACAAAAACCGAAATGAAAATATTGAAAGAAGAATTACAAACAACACCACTTTTTAATATAGTTCAAAAACAAATTCCTGTAACTAATCAAACATCACTTCAAGATAATAACCCTTTGAAATTATCACAATCTGATCCCGAAATAGAAAAAGCCGTTTTACGAGGTAAAATAGACGTTTCAGACGACTCTCTGACGACTAACTCCGATAAAATAATCAGTAGTGAAAATTTAAAAAAAATGGAGTTTAAGGCGTTGAACTTTCACGGAAAGTGGAACGCCCTTTTTGGTTACCCTTCAATTAATTTTCATTGCGTAGTACATGGAATGTCAGGAGAAGGAAAATCTACGTTCTCAATAAAGTTTGCAAAATACCTTGCCGATAATTTCGGAAGAGTAATTTATATCAGCGGGGAAGAAGGTTTTTCAAAAACATTCAAAGATAAATTCTCAAATAATAATGCAGAATCGAAATTCCTTGATGTTGCCGATTTAAGAACATACGATGATCTTGTCCGAGAAATACCAACAGAATGCTACAACTTTATTTTTATTGATAGTTTGGACAACATGAAAATTGATGCTGATAAAATGAAAAAAATACGGGCGAGATATAAAAATTCAGCACTCGTCACAATTTCCCAATCAACCAAAGACGGTAAGATGCGTGGCTCTTATGAAATTGTTCATGACTCGGATATTGCAGTGAAAGTTGAAAACGGCATTGCTACAACTACTAAAAATCGCTTTAAAGAAAAAGCGATGACCTTTGATGTGTTTGAGAGTAAAGAATGAAGAGAGATTCGAATACTACTACCTATGCTTTAAAAAACAAACTTTATACCTGTATCATTGCCTCACGGGGGTACGCCTAAAACAAGTGGTTTTAAGGGCGGGGATTTACCATTAATACTCACTATGTCTTATTAAAGCACGGATACATTTAATAATTCAATCCTAAATAAATTCGTACTGTTGTGATCATTTTTATCAGGGTGATAAAATGATAAAATGATATTTTGATAATATCCCCAAATTAAATGGAGTCAATTTAGCGCACATGATTCAGTAAACAATTGATCTCAAATGCTTATTGAATTTTTATTCCTGTTTACCCATTTTATCAAAATATCATTTTATCAAAGTATCATTTTATCATCGGGCTATCCATTGATATTTTCAGGTACTTGCCTTGACCAATTCGTTCAAATTGGTTGTTGAGCAAATAGCGACTTAGTGTTGCAGATGAAATATTCAAGTTTTGTGAAATCCTGATTGCATCCATCTTTGTAAAAGTTTCCGGTAAGAGTTGGTAGAGCTTTGTTAATTTACTTTGTTGGATAACCTGTTTACTTCCATCTTTCATTTCTGCTACGACTAATGTTGCATGATACAATATATGATAAGCAAGCTCCAATGCGATTGCAAAATCATGCGGATGTATTTTAATACGTCTTAATTCTTTTCTATCGGGATTTGTAAAAAATCTAAATGCCGAAAGCACCATCGCTATCCTAAACGAAATTAACCCGAGACGATGAACAGTCCCTAATATTTGAGTGCCGGATTCTTCAAAGGTAAACTTCGTTATATCTATAAACTGATCCATAAAATATTTTTCATCTTCTTCAATTAAATAAAATTGCAACGGTTCTGTCAATGCTTTAAGATATTTATACATTTCAAGAACTGTTTGCCCCATTTGATTAAATGCTTTTCCGGGATCTGTTCCTTTAGGATCAAATACATTTCTGAAAAGTGGAACAGCAGGAAATGAGTAATACATAAAGCGACTGAATAATCCATTTTCAGTAGATGGAATTAATCGGAGTAATTGCCCTTTTGTTCCGGTTAATAATACTGATAGCTTGGGTTTCTCTATGAAGAGATATTCACGTTTTAGCCGTCGTTGTAATTCTATGGGTTCATGATGAAATGCACAACGCAACACATCACTGAAATTTCCCCAATCCTGCGAAAGAGAATTCGCCAATGTATCTGCTTCGGTGCTGAATAAAATCCCTGAACCCTCGTTTTCTGACAACGTTTGGACTATGGAACTCGCACTATTATTAGCCGGAATAAATAACATTTTGAAAGGTGGTTCAATTAATAGCTGACCATCCGGTTCTTTTTGTTTTGCTTTTTCTTTTCGAAGTTCATCATATTGCTTTCGGGCTAATCGTGTTTCTTCGCAAAGCATTTGATGTACGGGTACACCTAACATTCGCGCCCAACTTAATACACCTTTTCCTGCTCCCGCAGGTGCTTCTATAAAAGTATATAAGTTAGGAAATACTAAATGTCGGTCATACAATCCGCAAACATTCGGCATACAACCTGATAAAACTGTTATCATCCCTAAAAGTAAAATATCGCGCTCGTGTTGATTGTCTAATGGTATAAACAATTCACGCATTGCAAGCGGTAACTTATTATATATAAGTGGATTGAATTTCGGTTGTAAAGATTCATTGTACTTTGGTAAAACATAAACTTCTTCTTCCGTTTTTTGATAAGAGCTTAAAAGCATATCAGATGTTTTTCGATTTACTAAATGATGATAGCTCTGTTTCGGTCAGATCTTTTTGTTCACTTTTAATTAGCCATGCTTCTAATTCGCAACGATTGAAAATTATTTTCTTGCCATTTTTATAAAATGGAATTTTCCTTTTACTCGTTAATGTATAAAGTGTTTGTTTGGCAATACGTAACAACTTCGCAGCTTCATCAATATTCAGCGTATCATCTAAGATATTTTTTGCTTTTATATCTGTTGTCTGTTTAATTTTATTTTTCTGCTCAATAATTTCTTCAACAGTATCTTGAATAATTGTTTTTAATAATTCGTTGATTTGAGAATATTTTTTTTCCATTTTTCATTAATTATTTTTTCAAACCTACTTCAAATAAACTAACCCAACAATGTTATCAATTCATGGATTTATTTACTGTCGCACACTGTCGCCGTATGGCTGTCAATGACGCAATACAAAATTGAAAAACGTCGTTGAATGTCGTCAATTGACGTTTATGTTTTGCTGATCTAAAAATAATCAACCTCAACATCAGTTGTTTAATTGAAATCTGATGTCGCAATGAAAATATTTTTACTAAACGAACATTATCAACTGAAAAATATTGTTTTGTTATCGTTTGTTATCTATCTTGAAAACTGCTAACCTCCCCTTCATCACCCTAAATTACCTCGTAGTTTCTATTACTAAAAAACGGAGGGTCAAGATAAATGAGGTTTATAGATTCGGTTTCAATTTTTTTAACACCTCAAAATTATCTCCTAAAATTAATTGGTTTACTATCTGCATTTTTAATATTAATAAATTTGTTCAAGGTAGAATTTGAAAAATGGGATACGATGAACGCATTTATTATTTTATCACCACTAACTTCTGCGTCATCCTACTACTACCCGAAGTAATCGAACAATAATAAAGCCCATTCACTAAGTACGGTAAATTTATATATTGCAACGAGCTCCATTCAGGTAAGAGTTGCGAGTAGATAATTTCACCGTTAGTATCATACAGATCAAAAACCCCACTTTTATTTTGAGGTAATAGGTATGTTATTTTTAATACACCTTCCCGTAATGGGTTGGGTGAAATCTTGAAATTCTGCACATCTAAAAAATGTTCCTGTAAGCCAACATGAGGTAAGCTATCACAAACACTTCCTATCTCTGCGCCAAGATAATAATTAGGGTGGTTAACATTTGAGCGATAAATATATGTTGGAAGTCTTAATCCATGCTGATGAACATCACAGGCTAAGCCTGCACTATCAGGATAATTAATATAATGTAAATCAATTGTACTATTGCCAGATGATATATAAATTCTGCTATCAGCAGCGAGGTACATAAAAAAGAAATCAGTACAAGCGAAATTATAAGGAAAACAATACCCATCATATACTGCCACTGTATCTAAACTCGCTTGCACATTTGTAGTATCAGTGTTAACCTGAAATATCCTTGTGAATGTAGAGAAATATAAATATTTAGAGTTTGGTGCAAAAGCCAAACCAAGACCTGTAACAGAATCAACAACAGTTATTATTTGCCCGTTTGAAAACAATCCTGTGCATCTATCAAAATCGAATAATCGTAATTCATGTGTTACAGGTAGATTATTGGGTCCGTATATAGCATTCATATAGGCAAATTTATTACCATCGGGCGAAAAATTAGGAGTACCTGCAAAATTGATATGAGGTGTCATTCCTAAATGTTGAGAAGTCGCAGATGAAATGCCTGTGGGAGTTAAAAGAAAAGTATATATAATATCTGTATTGTCTTTAAAAATTGTTATCCACCAATCACGTCCATTGGCATGTTTGCAGGCAGCAATTCCGGGGTCTAAAGTAGCCATTAAAGCGATAACATTTTTTTGAGTTACCGCCCCTAATCCACCATGCTGAGTAATATCAATTTTTGAATAATATAATTCGGAAGATAGTCCACCTAAACTATTATTTCCGGTTTGATGAATAAGAATATACTTTGTTGTATCTCCCGGATAAGGTAGAACGACTTCTGAATAGGGAAAAGGTAAACCGGAAGTCGAACTACACCATCCACTTGAATATGAATTTGGATTTAGTCCACTCCCATTTTGCATAGTATCACCCGTAGCATCTGCAATCCAACAACCGTTAGTGCTTATTATTAAATTTCCGTTTTCATCAGATATGTTTGCTTGAGCAGAAAGATATCCTAATTTAAAACTATCAGGGATGACAGTAATTATTCCACCATTATAATTTAAGGTTGCACGATTGGTAATTACATTAGTATCAGCCCCTATTCCACTTATATAACCAACCTGAAAATTATGATTTTTACCCTGAGCAAAAACATTTTCAGATGCTGCTATCAGGGTAAATAAAATAACAATAATTCGTATTGGTGAACTTATTTTCATCGAGTGATAATCAGCTTTAACGTTTTAACCCAACCGTTTTCTTTCTCTACTTTCACAAAATAAACTCCGGAGCTTAATTGTTCTGTATTCATCATTTTACTTTTTGTGTTGCAATCCATTTTTTCTGTCAACATCATTGTACCAAAACTATTAAGAATTGAAATCAAACAAATTCCATCTTCACTGTTTTTAAGCACAACATTCACCTGATCTTTTGCAGGGTTGGGTTGGAGCATAATTTCCTGCAATTTTTTAGAATCCTGTTCTGTGGTGTGATTTGCCAATCTATAAATTCCACTCTGTAAACATACTGCATTATCATCATAAACGATACTGTCATTAAACAGTGCTACTAACGACCGTGCTTCATATACAGCTTTTCCTCCTGCAAAAGGACATTGGGTTGCGATGTTGAGTAAATCATTATAATTACTATGAATGCCCTCTTTCCCGTATCTGTAATAGCTAAGATACAAACTATTCATAACACTTTGATTCGCTTCAGGTAATCTATCCGATACAACCGCACTATTTATTGAGTCGGCTATCTGCAAATGTCTTAAAACATCGGCATTTCTGAGCAATAAAATATTAGATCGTGTTTGAGTCAGAATCTCTAATCTGTAACGTAATGAATCCCTGAGGTGATCAACATTCGGGACATGATACAAACGTATGTGGGAGATACTGTCTTTATTTGCTTTTATTAAACTATCCACTGCCAGAATCTGAATCAAAGTATTAGGGGAATAATATCCGATTTTTGATAAATGCTGATCAGCATCATATAATAATCCCGTTGGCTGATTAGCTACATCATTTGCAAATAAAGCTAAAACTGAATCGCCTGCAACAATGGAGGTATCAGTCATGATTTTATGATACAAATATTCTGTTGTTTGCACTTTTGTTTCAGAATTATAAATCAAAGTCTGAATAGAATCTAATACAATAGCTCTTAAAGGTGCTGTTGATATTAAACCTGCATTTCCACTACCACTGCCACCTCCCGAATATAAATTAACGCAAGTAGTATTTGTTGAACAATCGTAGGGTGTTCCTAAGGGATCATATTGAAACCAATGGAGTGAATCGTTTGCATAATTTAAAAGAGGGTAATACTCAACTGTAGTTACCCCACCCCAATTATTTGCCGAGGTTATAACTTGACCTTCTGATTTACTAACTTTAAATATTGATTGCAGAATACCGAATGGTGTGGTGTTACTATTTAAAGCACCGATTGGCCCTCGGTAGGCTACCCAATTATTTCCATAATGATCTGTACCATTAAATTGACTACTAATAGCTGCTTGATCGTTTAAATACAAGCCTAAGTAATTTCCGCTCATATTATTTCCTTTAAATGTTGTTCCCAAACATGAGCCACCAAATGATGCACCAGTTGTATTCTGCGATAAAA
>QZWR01000230.1:0-25042 GCA_004114325.1 Zoophagus insidians | reverse complement strand
ACGGCCCACAACTCCAAGCGGTTCTCTAAAAGTTCAATTCGTTAGGTGAAAACCTAACAGTGGAAATGCAGGTCATAATTCTTGCACTTGCAAGGTTTAATAAACTATATTTATTATTAGTTGTTGACAAGCAACAAATTTTGTGTTGCAAAGTATAACTGTACTTAAATACGGTTTGGAAGCAGGTGAAGAATTAGGAGAAAGACAGAAATTTAGATTTGAATAAAAGGTCGATTGCTCTTTGTTTCTTGTGAAGTAAGGTTGAAATACCAAACTTCTTTCCTGTGTTTTCCCACAGCTGAGTTTACCCATCAAAGCGTTCCCACGCTTTGCTTGGGAAACTGGGCGGTAAATTATTATTTAATTCCTTCTCCTTTTACTACATGTTACACAAGGAGTTGGTGAAAAACCAAAACACTTTTCAAACTTTTTCAACGTGACTTTTGAGAGGGCGAATATATTTTTCCATAAATAATTCAAAGTCCATATTCCAATAGATTTGAATCCCTCACAATACAATTCCTATATTGTTCCAGCCCTCCCACAAATACTATACACCTGATATTATTAGGATTAAGATTATGAACGGAGTTTCAGCTAAAATTGATTCTCCCCTCAAAGAAACTGAAATTTTTAATTTCAGTTAGTCTCCCCCTACAAAAATATGCTTGGAAAATTTCAAGGATTTGACTTTCAGACCTATCGAAAAAACTCGCAAATACACCATGTATGCATTATAAGGAATAAAACACTGGGAGGCTTATATTTCCCATAATAATGATACAAGACCAGCAGAGAATTGGGAAAGCTGCCACATGACCATCTTTCTTTCTCTCCAATCTCACTCTTCTAAAGCATTTGGCAGAGCCATCAAGTTTCCAAGACCAACTCCTTAAATGTTTTCTCATTATCTCTTTCTTTCTCTCCTTGCCTTGTCCCTTCACACTGTGTCTGCTGAAGGAGAAAACCTTGTTAGAAGGCAATATGGAGGTTATGGACCTTCTCCTCCACCTGTCATTAACACGGTAACTGTTACCGAATGGAGCACAACTACTGTCAAGAGACCACCTCCTGTTGTTACCAAGTGCACCACCAACACAGTTTCTGCTACGAAAACCATCCACACTACGGTGACAAAGACTATCACCAAAACTCCCGCTCCGGTTACAACTACTGTTACGAAAACAACTGAAGTAAAAACCACGGTAACACCTCGACCAGTGACCGTTACCAGTACTCCAGCTGCTGTTATCTCGACCAAGACCATTACAGACAAGATCACTGTGACCAAGACGTGCAGTGCGGCCACTATTACCAAGACGGCCACTGCACCTTGCACACCCGGTGCAGTAAGGCCTTATGGTTATGGTGGATACTAGAACCTGGTGTATTCAGTATATGGTGATTTTAACTCTTGAAGGGTAAGAACTAGATGCTGAAAATGTTTGCTCGTTTTAATAAACTGAGTTTATTTCATCCCGAAAAAAAGTCGAATGAAAAAAATATTCACATGAAAAGAGTTTTATTTACAAAGAGGGGAAATGAGAACAGAAAATTAATCAGCCTTGCCGCCACCACCATTTTTATCCTCTGATAATCGACGGATCCATTTAAAGATGTTTTCCTGTTGCTGTGGGCCCGATCCTTTTCGCGGTTTCGGTGAACTCGGCTCAATTTCATAGCCCAGGAATTTCTTCAGCTTTCTCAATCTTATGGTTTGTCGTTGCTTTGAGGCAAAAGTATCAATATTGTCACCATCAAAAGTATCTCCCTTTTCTTCAATATCAGCATCTTCCTCCAAATAGCTCAACAGGCTGGTCATAGTCGAATCATCCAGCTGCTCCAACTTGAACGATTGTAGTTCATTCAATACAAAATCTGACGAATCCGTCTTTGGAGAAGGAAGAGATTCAGGCGGTGGAAAGGATCCAAATACACGCTCCAACTTGTCCGTTTTCTTCAAGTAAAGTTGTTTGGGCTTTCCCAAATCATTTGCACTTCCCAAGGCACTGTTTCCTTGAACTTGAAAGGCCTTGAATCCATCAATCTCCATGCCCAATTGCTTCTCAGCAATGGTGTCAAAAATAAAATCCGATTTCACTCTTGCTCCCACCAGGCTGTATATCTTTTCCACCTTTTTGCGCTTCGATTCTCTCTCATCCTTATCATCATCCAGTAGGATAGAATCATCATGCGCAGAAGCCGCACTCTCTGATTCAACCGCAGAAAGTGGTCCCGGGAATTCATTTTTACGATTCAACACTGGTGTCACAATGGCTTTATGCACTGTGCCCTCGTCTATTTGTTCACCAAATACTGCTTTCAATTTGTCATGCCTATCGCGCACCTCCCTTCTAGCAGCGGGCGTTAGTGTGTTATGTGTAAGAATGGGCGGTGGATATTCTTCCAACACAGTAGGGGGGACACTTCTAGCACCATCCTTCTACTCAACAATGCGTCAATTGCATATTAAACGAGGAGAGAAATAATATACTTCTTCCAAGGGACTATGATATTTTCGACCAAAAAACGTTTGGAGTTTATCGGCTTTTTTCTTCTTAATGCTAAGCGCACGTTGAGCAGCATCAACTCTTAACAAGCCATCTGAAAGGGAGATGCGTTTTTCCGAACCGTTTGCTTGATCAGGCGACTGGGGATCACCAGAACTGTCAAACTCGTCATCTTTTTCGTCCTCTTTCTCCGAATCCAACAAATCATCCTCACTCAAATTGGCATCGGCATTGAGCATTTTGATCTGGGAAAATAAATCTTCATTGAATTCACTGCTGTATTGGTCATCCAGAGCTGGTAAACGCAGCGCATTGGTGCCATCAGGATTACTTCCAAAGAATTTATGCAATTTTCTCGATGATTGAATAGTCCTTTGTTTCTGCGTGGCAGTTAAAGAAGCTTCGGCTTGTCGTCTAATGTAATTCCCCAAGAGGTTCTTTTCACTAGCGGTGAGATTAGCACCGCTGGTGGATTTGTTGGCCATAACGGGCGAAGCAAATGATTCAAAGGGAAACCTAGAAAGGGCTTTGGAAAGAGCACCTTCACGAAACTTGTGAAAGGATAAATCCTCAAAATCATCAATACCGCCCAAAGCAGCATTCTTTGTAGTAGTCGCGGTCTTTTTGGGATCAAGTGGTAGGATCAATAAATCATACTTTGGCGGAAATATTTCTCCAAAAGAAACATGGATATCCATACCAACTACTAATTGCTTTTCCTTAGTTATCAGGTCAACCCATTGTTTGCCAAAGTCACTATGCATAAAGGCAGGGAAGCTATGGCACTTCATCAAGGTAAAAACAGCCTCTTGAGCCTCATCAAACATGTCTAAACTAATCTTGGCAGTTTGTACTTCTTCTCGCACCTCTTCGGTCAAGTTGACCTGCAATGGCCCATCAGTGGATATATAAGTGGTTTGAATATAAGAGGCGTAGATTTCAATATGGTTCTTATTGGCTCCAGTGGCAGATCTTAGTAGTTTACTAAATTGAGGGGGATTTTTCGAGAAAGTTTCATGGACAAACTTGAAAACCTCTACATCCAGGTAAAACAATAAGTTTTCCAAGGTATATTCACGAGCACAGTGTTTTTGGAAAAGGTCCAATCCCAGCTTATTTCTAAGAAAAAGGCCAAAGTTGGTCTTTCGTTCATCCAAGTAAGTCATAAATTCCTTCTTTGCTTTATCAATGGCCTCACGCTTCTTGTCACTAAAGACATAAGGCGTAGCAGCAGCCCTACTAGCATCCTCGGCAGATTTGGCCTGCAAAGAGGAAGTTCTTTTTTGAATCTTTAAAGTAACTACTCGAGGATTGATCACTGGACTGGTCGAACCGGGCGGAGTGATGGCTCCAGTACTGCTAACCGAGCTGGCTTTTAAGACTGGAGACTTGGAATTGATGCTTTTCCATTCGCTTATAGGAAACTTGGCATCATTTACCACTGAGCTCATTAAATCAACCGGAGTTTCCGCCGAATTAATATCTTCTCCACTTTCACCAGCATCATCTTCCCCTCCTTCAGGCTCACCATCGGATTCCTGATAAATATTGATAACTTTAACGGTATCATCCATGGCCAATAAATCACCGACCTTTTCTTCAAACTTCAGCGCTACATTACCACTCAACAATTGACCACACACCAATGGTTTAGGGCGAGAATCCTTTTTGCTCCTCTTGGTCAATGCAGTCAAGCTTTTTTCATGATCCGGGGCGGTAGCAGCAGCAGCAAAAGCATATTCAGCTTCAATCAAGCGGGCAAGTTCATTAACAGTACAGTCTCGCTTCAGCGTCACTGTAAACTTGGACAAGGCATCACCCGGCGTTGCATGCTCAGTTCCGTTATTAATAACCACATTCAAGCGAATATGCGCGACAATGTTCTTCACCGTGCGTAGGTAGCTCTTGGACCGCGCCTTTTGTCGCTGTTTACTGATAATAGCAAAGGTTTGAAGTGAGGATACTCCTTCCGTCCACGTCATTTGGCGTTGTGGACGACCAGGAATTCGTGGTTGTAGCGTTGGAGAAGAATGAGTTGAGGAGATTGGGATGGGGGCATCCAGCTTTTCAATGGGGTTTTCGGTAGGCTTTTCAATTGATTTCTTCTTTCTGGACGTTTTAGAAGGAGGTTCCAACGAAGAGGAAGTAGTACGAGAAACCTCCATCTCCAGTTATTGAATTTACAAAGTGATAGGAAAACGATGGGAGAGAGAGAAAAGTACAAACTTTTTGGTGGAACGAATCAACATGGCGCACTTTGGTCTGCTTTAATATTTTTTCAATCAACAAATTCTTCCACTCCTCCTGCTTCTCCTTCTTCTCCCACTGCCGCTGCTCCTGGTGCAGAGCCTGAAAAGAGTCGCTGTATCATCCTTTCTTTCTGCGGCTTGGAAATGATTCGTAAAAGCTGCTCGGTCTCCATCTCCTGCAACGCTTGTTCAAATTCCTTGCTATTAACAGTCGTCTGTGACTGTTCATTCAATTCTCGCAACAACACGGACCATGCCACCATAACAGACCGTCGTTGGCCTAGCAAAAGCTGGATTTCTCTCTTCATCATGTCCAACTGATGACGCGCAGACATTCCAATCCCTGTGGTTAACAGGTCCAGGTCAATAAGCCCAGTACGTGGATCAGTGGCTGATTCTTTTATGGCTTCCTTTAACAACCGAACGGCTTCAGTTACATCTTGTTCTTCTACCCTTTCTGATAAACGCATTCGAGCATGGGCCTCGGCCAACCGGATCATCGATTCCAATTGTCGGGTCGTTGCAGTGACTCGATGTTGTGGCCTTCCTATCCTACGCAACGAAACATACGCTTCGACCAAAGATTTAGAAGCAGCTTCATCCCGAAGCACAGGTTTTATCTTTTTTCTAGAATAACTGATATATCGCGTTAATTGTTCTATTGACTGCAAATAGGTGGTTAATGCTAATAGGAAATATGCTGACCAAAACTTCAATTTCTTCTTCTGGTCGATCATCCAAATAAAGCGACAAGAGATGCTGAGCTAATCGTCGATCATGACGCTCATCTACCTTGTCCAATAAAATGTACACCAAATCGAATCTGGAGAGTAAAGTAGGAGGAAGAGCAATGTTTTGTAGGATAGGAAGTTTATCATTCCATCTAGAACCAATAGGATTAGCACTTGCAAGGATGGAAGTTCTAGCATTTAAAGTAGTAATAACGCCAGCCTTGGCAATAGAAACTGTTTGTTGTTCCTTTATCCGTTCGTTAGTCCATTTTTCATAAGCAAAGCGAAATACCATGACTTCGTGAAGGATTGAACGGGTAGAATCGGTCATCTTGTCAAATTCGTCAATACAGCAAAGCCCGCCATCACTAAGGACCAAAGCTCCACTATCAACAGTTTAACTCCCCTTCTTTTAACATTAATTAATTACCTCTCCAACACCAACTGCTTAGTCTCGGCATCTCTGGTTACATAAGCGGTTAAACCCACAGCTGAAGATCCTTTGCCTGAGGTAAAAGCTCCTCGTGGAGAAATACGATGGGCATATTGTAGAATTTGAGATTTACTGGTACTGGGATCACCCACCAATAAGACGTGAATGTCTCCTCTAAATATGTCAATTTTAAAGCCTTGAGGAATCAAGTACCTTAAACGAGGTCCTTCGTTAGAATTCTGTTTACTAGAAGCACCAAATAATTGCAACAAAATTCCCTTTTTTACATCCTCATGTTCATAAATGCTGGGTGCTGTTCTAGTGGGGTTAGCCTATTCAATGCGGATTGGAGAAGGAGGGGGGATATACCAACAGATCTGGCCAATAAATCATATAAATCAGAACGTGTTGCTAATTGTTTAATCCAAGCCTCTTCTTGAGCGCTGAATGGTTTCAAATGATCAGATTCATCATAACTACCAGCACTGCCACCAGTTAGAGTTAGAAATATAAAGGGAATATACGATTCAGTCAAGATTTCTGATTCTAAACGTCCCACATTCATTTTTTGAACATGAACCACGTCCAAAAAGGTACGAAAGACGGTTCTAACTGTTCTTTTATACGGATTAACCCGAACTGGAACACCTCTAAATACCCCGGTCACATTAACCCTATCACCAGGTTTTGCGACATCGACCAAATCATCATATAAACAAAGGACAACAGAATGAGGAGTTTGACCATCAGGAATGACATCTTCTCACTCTTGGTTACTTGCCCAGGAAAAGCAGACCAACCTGGAGTTTCTTGCAATTTGGCGATTTGTTTATCCGTGTAACGACTTCTGTTATGAATGACTTCCATGGTATTTTTAGCCTCGCAATTAGGATTTCCACAATCAGTGGGTTCATTTAGTCGTTCACGTTCTACCGTGACAAAACAGCTAAATTCACAAAGACTACATCTAAAATATGCTGCCGTTATCGGTTAATTATAATACAATGAGAAAAATAAAACCAATTTTAAGTTCAGGAATAATGTGAGATGTTCTAATGACAATTCCTTTAATTGTTACCAACTTGTCCATATCTAACATCCCGTTATTGGCATGAAAATTCAACGAAGGAGCGTACCAGATGGATTGAGGGCACGCATATCAGCAATTTGCGCGAGGTTGAAGGGATGAGTCATTACTTGCGGGGCCAGGGTCTCAGTCTCGGGAAACCATTCAACCCAACAACGACTGGCGACATGGTCCATAAAAGCAATGACCTCTGCGGGATAATTCACCAACTGACGATACAACTTTGCCCCATTTATCGCGCCATCATTAAAATGCACCAAATATCGACAATCCAAGTTGTAATGCGTGGTATTGCTATCCTTCAGCTAAATCTCTTATTACTTTCCCCTTTCTCTTTCTGGCTTAAAATAAACCTTTTTAAACAGTTGAGGATAAAATGGTTCATGATCTTCTAAACCCTGTCCAGCAAACCCAGTGGCCAATTCTGGCGGTAAATGTCGAGCTTTGGTGAATTTCCGTAAAAATCTTTCAAAAGTCCTCACCACCTCCCCAATCACTATCGTAGTGCCCCAGATATACTCGGTTCGGTAGGCAGGAGTTTCTTGTTCGGAAGCTCCGGTGGTAGAAGAAGGTTGGACAAGCTGTGGAGAGGAACTTCTCATCATTATCGGTGAAGCAGGTGCTGCGCCTGGAGCATGGGTAAACGTACGCACTCGACTTGGCGTAGTAATGGATAATCCTCTATCTCCCCCCACCCATAAAAGATTAAAATCAATCAATAGTAAAATACGGTCTGGAAGCAGTAGTTAAAATGTCATTCATGTCGAGAATTTCCGACTGAGTTGAAAAGAGGGCATCGGAATGCACCACAGAAGCTTGTGAACGCACTATTTGGACAGGATTAGTGGGGAAGAAGCACAAATACCGGGATTCTGCGAAAGAACTTCGCTGGTGGGCTGACTTGAAGGAATGGAAGATGGCATTTTAAACAAATGACGAACAAAATAGAAGGAAGGATATTAGGAGAGGCGAAAACAACTAGTTGATTTCACCCGACGAAAAGTAAGCGACCATCTCGTTCCTCTCTTCTTAACCATTAAATCTTCTCCTGCGCCCAGCCAGCCACCGTCATGACTTCCATCTACCACATCCTCCTCGCGCTCGCTGATTCCATGGAGGCAATCCTCATAGGCAGGCCCAGTCAAAACAACACAGCTCCTTCTCTGCAGCAACAATGACGAATGAACCGATCCAGGATTCTTGGAAAACTCCAGCACGGTATGAGAACCAAGAGAAATAGTAGCCACCATGGGTTCATAAGCAGGACCATCCAAATGTGGCTGTTCTAGTGTAAGTAATGTGAGTTAGGGAGGGAATACTTGCTAGAATTCCTTGGCCGCTTAGGTATTCGTTAATTAAGCAATGATTGGGAGGTTTTGGAAAAAATGCTTCCATGCGAGCGAAGGGTAATGTTAACCAATTGGGCAGTGGTTCTTGAATGATCCTTTTACCAGCAGGATTACCTCCTAATCGCAATCATCATCCCTCTCTCCAGTATAGTTACCCCAGCATTGCAAACGACGGTTAGAAAGAACAGTCCATTTAAACCTAGAAGCTTGTAATATCTACTTATTGATTCAGGTGAGTGTGTTGTAGAGTGAAAAGGGAGCAGTTACTTTATTGATAAAATATTCTTCTTCAAACTCGGTGATAAAGTTTGGATAATAACAAACTCCTTCAATCATACAGTCCAATACAAAGAGAAAGGAAGGGAGAGAATGATAAAATTACCATACAGTCAAATCATTCTGGCCTCAGGTTCTCCTAGACGCAAAGAACTATTTGCTAAACTGGTGGTACTCCTTTCTTTCTCAATAAAGGGGCTGAAACAGAAAAAAGGGAGTGGAATTTGACATTATTTCGCCAAGTTTTGATGAATCTTCCCTTTCACCCGATAATTTCAACAGCGTATTATCATATGTACAGGAACTGGCGGATAGAAAGGCATATTCTGCACTCCCCACCACCACAGATTCTTGGTTGGTGGTTAGTGCCGATACAATCGTGGTGTGTGAAGGACAGGTGTTTAATAAACCGACGGACAAGGAAGCAGCAAAGGAAATGTTATCAAAGCTGGCTCAGTCTGGTGCGCATGAAGTTCACACGGCAGTTTGTTTACTTCATAGCCATCAACAGCTACAACAACAACAACAGGTCAGCTTCATAGAAACCACAACAGTATACTTTCGTGAGGATTTGACTGCTGAATTGATCGAACAATACATCAACACAAATGAACCAATGTAAGTCCTTTTACCAGGGAGCGCTATAAGAAGAGAAGGGACAAGGCAGGGGCTTATGGGATACAGGGATATGGAGGATTATTAATAGACAAGATTGTGGGAGATTACTACAACGTGGTAAAATTGTTAATTCTTCCCTTTTACTTAGTAGAGAAGGTTGGACTTCCTTTGACTCGCTTACATCAACAATTATTAAAATTGCAATAAATTAGCGATATCGATGGTCTGCCTTCAAATTGGCCGCAATCTCAGACTCCCATTTATCACCGTTTGCTAGCAGTTTCTCCTTGTTATACAGCAATTCTTCGCGAGTTTCGGTAGCAAATTCAAAGTTGGGTCCTTCCACCACCGCATCAACTGGACAGGCTTCTTGGCAAAGTCCACAGTAAATACACTTGGTCATGTCAATGTCATATCGGGTGGTACGTCGGGATCCATCCGCTCTGGTCTCGGCCTCTATGCTAATGGCTTGAGCTGGACATATCGCCTCACACAGCTTGCAGGCAATGCAACGTTCTTCCCCTATTCCCAGTCTCGTCTTCAAAGTTAACTAACATACCAGAAGGATATCTTCTTAGCGCATGTTCACCTCGAAACCTGGGACTAATTGGTCCTTTCTCAAACGGATAATTGATCGTATATGCCGGTCGGAAAAACTGCTCCAACACCACCCATGCTCCTCTCAGCACTTCTGTCAACAGCAAAATGTTGGAACTGCGATCCAACATCTTGGAACGAGGGAAATGATCAACTCTTCCCGTGGCCTTGTCATATTTGGGATTTCCCGTACTATTTTCCTGACTGCTTGGAGTGGCGCTGGTCCATCTTTTCACCCCCTCCGTCTTTCTGAGCAAAATAGCGCTGCGTAACCTCACTACAAAGATGAGACAAGTTAAAGGCAGGGTTATTTACAAGGGTTTAAAGATCGATTCAACATTGGGAATCACGTGTTGGCTAAATCACCAAAATACACACAAATCGCCTTAACTTTCCCCCCATTTAAAAGGATCTGCTCCACCTCACAACTTTTCCCTGGGCCTGCCAACAAACCAACCTCGACGATGCTAACACTTCTGGGCAGAAACAATACGATGTTTTGTGTAATTTTTCGACATTTTATTAATAAGTCTTCTCTAATTATAATTATGGTTATTAAGCAAAGAATTACGACGTACAGATCAATAGGAAGCATTTTTATGCTGAATATCCCTTTTGTGTAGTTGGGACCACCCCAAGGCGGACTAAGGAAAATCACATCGGCTTTGAGTAAATGACAGCACTCGAAAATGTCTCCTAATAAGAAGTCGATCTTTGCAGCCACGCCATAGACAGCGGCGTTGTGCTTGGCATAGCTTATCCTACGAGCATTGTTATCAACTGCAATTACTGCTTTTTCTGATTATTTCCCTGTAATAATAAAACTTACCTCGATGGGCGTATTTGGCGAATTGTACAGTGTTTCCTCCTACGCCGCAGAATGCATCAATTACCGTTCCATTATGACTCAGCGACATGCATCTACTGGCAATATGTTGAGCTATTCGTTCGGGCGTCACTGAATACCATCCCTCTACATCATCAATAAAAGTAGAATAAAGTAATTACCAATGTCCATTTGAATGCCTTCTTCGAAACGGTACCACAAGTCATGTCGTTGATTCCAATACTTGGACATGGACTTTGGTAATTTTTGTTGCTGCTGCTGGCGTTCTGAGTTTTCCAATCTTGGTTTCTTCTTCACCCTCTGTGCTTCATTACTTTTACGTTTTACTTCTTTTTTTGTACTGCGGGTGGTGACGGTGGAGAAATCACTGTATGGTGAGATTGGTTGAGTCATACTGGCAGCTTATATGACCTGTTGGAATTATTTGACAAAAGGCAAAAAGTTGTAGAAAAAAAAAATGCCGGTGTCGCCAGAAACTTTGACAGCTCTGCAAAGCAACAGCTCCAACATCCGCAACATTTGCATTCTTGCCCACGTAGATCATGGAAAAACCACGCTTTCCGACAGTCTTCTTGCGTCTAACGGTATTGTCTCATCCAAGCTGGCCGGCAAGATCCGCTATCTGGATAGTCGCGAGGATGAACAATTGCGCGGCATCACCATGAAAAGCAGCGCCATCAGTCTCTTATTCAGCATTCCTGGCTCCGATGATTATCTCATCAACCTGATCGACTCCCCCGGCCATATCGACTTTGCCAGTGAAGTTTCCACCGCGAGTAGACTCTGTGATGGCGCGTTAGTCGTCGTTGATGCCGTCGAAGGCGTCTGTACTCAAACCAGAAATGTTCTTAGACAAGCCTGGCGAGAACGAGTACATCCCATCCTTATCATCAACAAGCTCGACCGTCTCAAGCTGCATCTCAAACTCACTCCCACGGAAGCCTACACCCACTTGGTGAGAGTGTTGGAGCAAGTAAATGCCATCATGGGTCAACTCTACGCCGGTGACATTGTCGAACAAGAAACCCTGAAGCATATAAAGAGTAAAAATAACCCCGCAGAATTGTCCAACGAGGCAGAAGATGAAGAAAAGGATGATTCCAACATCTATTTCTCACCAGAAAAGGGAAATGTGGTTTTTGCCTCTGCGGCAGATGGATGGGCCTTCAGAATCCATCAATTCGCGCGTCTTTATTCCAAAAAACTCGGCATGAATGAACAGGTGCTGAGAAAGACTCTTTGGGGCGACTTTTACCTGGATCCCAAGGCTAAGCGGATTCTAACACAGAAGCAGTTGCAAGGACGTGTGTTAAAACCCACTTTTGCTCAACTTGTTCTGGAAAACATCTGGCAGGTCTATGAAGTAACCCTGGTCAATCCTGATTTAGAAAAAGTCACCAAAATCGTGGATTTCTTGGGCGTAAAGTTGTTGCCGCGAGAACTTCGTTCCA
This sequence comes from Zoophagus insidians, assembly GCA_004114325.1. Lineage (NCBI taxonomy): Eukaryota > Fungi > Zoopagomycota > Zoopagomycetes > Zoopagales > Zoopagaceae > Zoophagus > Zoophagus insidians. The sequence goes on along the minus strand of QZWR01000230.1, from coordinate 12,894 downwards.
AGGATCCCAAGCCGCTCTTGAGTTCTATCATTACTCAATGGTTGCCGCTTTCTACAGCAGTCTTGGCCACGGTGGTTGATCAGCTTCCCAGTCCTAACGTTGCTCAAAAGACCAGAATGCCCGTCATTTTGTACCCACATCTTGGGCTAGAAGAACAACGCGCCAAATTGGAAACCCTCTCCTCTTTAGAAAGGGCTCTTTACGAATGTGACGTTGGAGGACCTGTCGTTGCGTATGTCAGTAAAATGTTTGGTGTTCCCAAGAAGGAAATCTTGCTAAAGCAAAAAATCAAAATTACTGAAGAAGAGTTAAAGTTACGGGGACAGATCTTGCGAGAACGACTTCGAGCTACCACAGCCTCTGATCCTTCTTCTGACCCTGTTTCCGTCACTGTTGATGTCAAGGCAGAGGAGGAGGAAGAAGAAGAGGTGGTGATAGGATTTGCTAGGGTTTATTCGGGGACAATTAGAGTAGGACAAAGTATTCGAGTTCTCTCTGCAAAGTATGACCCACTCCGTCCAGAAGAAGGATTTACCACGGTTACTGTAAAGGCGCTTTATATGATTATGGGAAAAGAATTGGAGCCCCTGGATGCTGTTCCTGCTGGTAATGTTTTTGGCATAAGTGGCTTGGAAGAAGTGGTGCTAAAGACAGCTACAATTACTGATGATCCTTCTTGTCCCAGCCTTAGTGGACTTTTAATGATGACTACGGCGGTTGTTCGAGTAGCCTTGGAACCTGAAAACCCCACCGAGATGCAAAAACTGATAGATGGGCTTCATTTGTTGAATCAGGCTGATCCCAGTGCGGAGTTTGAGCTGCAAGAGACGGGCGAGATTATTCTTTCCACGGCTGGTGAGTTGCATTTGGAGCTTTGTTTAAAGGATTTGAGAGAACGTTATGCAAGGATTAACGTTCAAGCCTCTGCTCCTTTAGTCCCTTTTAGAGAAACCATTGTTTTAAAGTCGGATGTTGCTGCTAATCCTTTGACCACGACAACCACGGATTTGAATGAAGAAGAAACCTTGACCAAAGCTTGTAGCGTGAAAATCATTGCAATTCCCTTGGCCAAAGAAGTAACAAAATATCTGAACCGACATGTCAACACCATTCGAACCTTGTCACTATTGGGAAACAAGGCGGAAGAATTCACCCAAACAACGGATATTCCTTTAAACACCGCCAAAGAACAGTTTATAAGCGAACTGAGCGAATTGCTAAAAACTCTTGATAGGCCAAACTTGTTATCAGCAGAACATATCTGGGCATTTGGACCTAACCGTATTGGACCCAATTTATTACTTAATCCCAAGCTGTAAGTGTCTCATTGGTATTTGGGCGGTTAACCTTTTTTGGTTGGTGATAGTGAAGGTGGTCGATTCAAAGAAAGCATAGTTACTGGATTTCAATTGGCGACCTTTGCAGGGCCACTCTGTGCAGAACCAATGCAAGGAGTTTGTTTCATCCTTCAAGAAGTGCTTATTCACCCGGATTACTATGACGAAGCGGGTGAATTAAAATCACAACATTCTGCCATGTTATCTGGACAATTCATCACAGCCACCAAAGAAGCCTGTAAACAAGCATTTCTTGCTCAATCACCACGATTAATGATGGCCACTTATTTCTGTGACATTTTAGCCCCTAGTACGTGTTTATCCTTGAATGCGTCTGATGCATTTTGTAGCGGAAATATTGGGCAAGGTTTATGCAGTACTTTCCAAAAGGCGTGGCAAGATAATTTCAGAAGAAATGGATGATAGTAATACGTTTTTCCAAATCAAGGCTACGATTCCGGTTATTGAAAGCTTTGGCTTCTGTGATGGTACTCTCCATTTTTTAATCTCACAAAATTTGTAGAAATTCGAACCAGATCATCGGGAGCTGCGAGTCCCATGTTGGTGTTCCAAGGCTTTGAGGTGCTGGACCAGGATCCGTTCTGGGTGCCCACTACTGAGGAGGAGTTGGAGGATATGGGAGAAAAGGCTGATCGTGAAAATGTGGCGAAAAAGTATATGGAAAGTGTTCGAAAAAGAAAGGTATTCCTTGTTATTCTCAAGAGTGGCGCTTAGTAACACGCGGGTAGGGATTATTCGTTGAGCGTAAAATTGTTTTACATGCGGAAAAGCAACGAACTTTGAAGAAATAAATCTTGTTATTCTGAATCCGTTGATGATGATACTTCTGCTTTAGCTGCTAATAGCCTTTTCAAGTATCGTTGTTTGGCGTCTTCCACGGTTTCCTGCGTTGTTTTCGTTTGTAACTTTTGTTCCAATACTTTCTTCTTTTCTTCTTCTTGCTTCTTCTTCTCCTGTTGATGTTGTAGCATTTGCTTCTCCATTTCTTGACTAAGTCTCTGTCGTCGCTTGGGATCTTTGCCTCCTCTACCTCCTCCCCCTTTACCTCCTCTTTCCCCAGAAGAATGTTGTTGAGCTTGGACTGATCTTCCTGATACTTCCATTCGGTTCAAACCTGCGTTCAACAACTCTCTTTTATCCACCACCTGCGAATCATCATTCAAATGGACTGCCTTTCCAGTAGCTAACGCGATTTTCAATTGTTTTTCAATCACCGTTACTCCCTCTCCTCCTCCTCCGGCCTTTTTGACAGCATCAACAGTAACAGGAGAGGTTAATACTTTGACCGCTTTTTCCTCGGCTTGTTCTTCCAAGATCCTCTTGTAAAAGGTGGTCATGGAGCTTCCCTTGGCCCGCTCTGCTGCTTCAACCAACAATTCCTTCTTCTCATGCCTCCTAAGCTCCTCCAGCTGATCTCTATAAGCAGCAGTTATGAATTTCTCCTTATCGGCGTATTTATTGCCCTCCTCTTCTCTTTCCCGTTGCATCAACTTTTCTTCAGCCAAGAGTCGATCCCGTTTCCTAATCTCGGCATATTTCAACAAGCCTTCAATGTATCGTGGCTGCCCTCAAATTGCAATCAGTCACCGGTGAAGTGAAATACCTTTCGATCTGTATCAAGACGAGTCTTGCGATTGTTTTCTGCAGCCTTGATCTGATCATATGCTGCATCGTAGTCGTACACCTCTGCATTTTCAGCCAAGGCTTCATCTATTTGCTTGCTGGAAATGGTATTGGCCAAGCTGGGAGTGGTGGTGGTCTTTACTAGTTGTGTGGCATTATCCGAGTCATCGTCATCTTGTTGAAATAAAGCTAATCTGGGTCGTTTGGACTTTTGAGAAGAGTTCATCACTGCGTAGGGTCAGGTGATATTGGAATATTTTATTGCTTTCTACAGCATTCTCCTTTGTTAAAAGAACAATTATCATGGAGCGGGTGAAGAAGAGGAGGAGGGGGAAATTCGATGTTCCAAATGCCAAATCTTCGTTTCCAAATCCATAATGCGCTGTTGAATATCCCCTTTGCGCATTTCCAGGATTCTAATACGATTATTTCCTTATAAGGAAGGAGTTACTCTATTTGTTGGGAGCTGGTCAGTTTCTGCAGCTTCCTTGCATCCAATTTGGTGTCTATGACCTATAAAGGAAATCAACTCCGCTTTAAGAAACGCACATCTTTGCTCTTTTCCCTAAACCCCGCAATCAAATAGCCCGCATATAGTCCCGTTGGGATAATAAGTAGGGCCGGAAGGACAAGCTTTTTACGCAAGGCTGATGACATGACCACGTGCAGTCTCATTGAGAAAAAAATGTCAACTCCACCACCGCCTCCTCCTCTCAAGCCTCCCCAGCTGATCTGTGCCAGATCTGTGCCTTCTCTCTCTGTGACGGCGGTGACTTGTCAATCTGCGCCCGTGGCTCAAACCCACTCGTCCAATGAATCTGCTCTGGGCCGCATACAGGCTCTGGCAAAGAGCAAGAACCCTCTATTGGTTATTAAAAACTCGGGTGCCAGTACCAGCAGCGCTTTGAGCAACTTCACCCAACTGGCCTTAGGGAAAAGTCAGCAGATTTCGCAAATCGCCGCAGAACAAGGATCTCGAGTAGGTCATGAAATTGGAAAGAAATTGTCGCCCTGGTTACGTCGTTGTTCTTCGCATGGTAGGCCGTCTCTCTTCAAACCCAGTTAATGGTTGTAGATGAAGATGATTGGAAAGAAATCAAAGCAGCCGCAGTTGCTGCAGCAGATGCAGAAAGAAAGGTTAGGAAAAGTGCTGCTATTCCTATGGATTATCGTGCTTCTTCCAACAGTTCGGCCGTGTTTGGAATCCCCCTCGCTGATGCTGTCATGATCTCCTCGCTATCTGGACATCATGGGCCTGTTCCCACCGTTGTGGTCCGATGTATTGAATATTTGGATGTTATTGCGCTTAAAGAGATTGGACTTTACCGGTTTGTTTATTAAATGAGTGGCGCTGATATGCAAAATAGAATCCCAGGAAGTTGGAAGAGCATAAATGCGCTTCGAGCAATCTTTGATGATGGTAAGTTTGTCAAAATTAAGGAGGGCGCGTTAAGATTAAAAAGATAGGAAATGATTATGACTTTTATGAGAATCAAACTGCTCCTCATGAGGTGGCCACTCTACTGAAAGACTATTTGCGCAAATGTACTTGCCTTCTCTCCTCTCTAATCATGTAGTGCCAGAACCATTGTTTCCTTACGAGGCCAACATCCAGTTCAACGCTGCTTTGCCCAAAGAATGCAATTTAGATCAATTGGACCTAACTGCCTCGGATGATTTGGTACTGTCCAAAATGCAAAGTGTCGCAGTTCGTCATTTGCCCGTGCAGAACTTTTTCCTTTTACGCATTTTAATGGCGCATTTAAATCGTCTGGCCAAGAATGTGGCACTCAACAAAATGTCCCTTTCCAACCTGGGCCTGATTTTTTGTCCCACGCTAGGAATTGGCTCTTCCTTGTTTGGTTGGTTGGTCCGGGGCTGGGAGGTGATCTTCGATGATACCAAGAGAAGAAGTGTTTCCATGGATCTTCCCATCATTACTTCTGGCAGTGGTGGTAGAATAATGTCGGTTCTCTCCATAAGCGATGAAGAATTGACTGCTGTCTTAACCAGATCTGCCTCTCCCCCTCCTGTTGGTATTGGTGGTCTTTCTCCTGCTCTTCCTCCCAGACCGAAACCTCCCTTGGGTAAAAAACCACCTGTTAATGCCAAGTATCTAACCATGAAGGATTATCGTTCTGCTCCGGCTTCTCCCTTGATGCAGCAACAACGAAAAGAGATTTCCCCACCTTCTACTGATCTTTTCAATGATCTTTCAATCCCGGTTCCCATGGCTAACAAGGCTGAACCCGCAGCAATATCCATACTTTCTTCCTCCTTTAGGTCAAAGTTTCCCGAGATCACGCCAGACATGGTGGCAGCCGTTCAGGGCGGTTTGGATACTGGTTCTGCTCAGTTGGTGGGTGTGGATATGACTGATCAAGGTTCGGGAACCCCAAAGATGGGTGTTTTAACCATCATTAATTCAAGACATCGGGGTGGTGTCTCCAATATGATGAATGGTGATGGTGGTGGTGGTGGTGGTAAGAATAATTGAGCAAATCCAATGTATTAATTTTTTTTGACTTTATCCCATAATTTTGACCTTTTATTATAACCACTTCCTATTTGGTTGGGTCTTTTCCCGGTTTGATCAAAAGAGCTTACAGCAGGATGCCACGACACGCTGCTCTCACTGCACCCGTGTTGCCAAATGCTCATCAAAAGATGGGAACAACTTGCTGTTAGAACAAACTGTGGGCATGATTAGGAACCAGGTCGGTGGTCGTAACAAGCCGGACTGAGCCAAAAAAGCATGCTAAATCCTTATTTATTTCCATCAAACCATAACAACACCACTCCCAAAATGTAAATGTCGTCTACTACAACTATGATAAGACGCCGAATGTGCAGGAGCGACCAAATAGTGTTGTTAAAGGTGTGTGTGCGTATGTGTGTTCTCTCTCATACACCACTGAAATATCAGCCATCATCGGCTTCCTTTCTTTTCAACGCTGCTCTGACATCAGCGGCGTCAATCACTTCTACCTCCTGAACTCGCGATTTGACCCTCAAATTCGTGTCCTTGGTCACCAAGAGCACGTGATGGGTTGATCCCTGCACGACTTTCCTTTGCGCGTAATCGTAAAAGCTGAAACTGGCCGGGTTTTTCATCAAAGCGCAACTCTGAAGGATAACATCATCGGTGTTTATCCTTTTGTAGCCTCCTGACTCGTCATTAGCCGTGCGAAAAGTCTCGGTTCGTATGTTCAATCGCTGCATCACATTTCCCTGACTAGTAATGACTCGCAGATTCTTCTGTTCTACGGCTTGTTCGATAAACCTAATGGCCTCGGCTGCTTGTTCTCCCACCGTGGAATAAGTATTCACAGAGAGTCCATCTAGTTCCATCAACACTGCAAAAGTAATCGCATTAACCATTTTTCTCTTTGAGGGTTGAAATAAAATACCTGCCAAGGGTACAATCACATAAGAGCTCTGCTTATTCAAAACTGCTTTGATCAACTTGAGATTGCTTAAATAACAATTCGTGTCAAAGACTAATAATCTATCTCGAAGTGAAATAACCGTCCTTTTATCTCGCCTCTTTCCATCAGTCATTCCTGGTTGTTGTTGATTTAACTGCTCTTGTAATTGTTTCTTTCTCAACTATCCCCACCACCATCAGATCTCAGCATTACCTCCCTACAAGTTACCGCCAAATCGTGAACTAATTCTTTATCCAACTCTGTCCCATTATCCTCCTCATCCAAGAAATTCATGTCAACGCGAGCAGACAAGTTTGACTTCATCGTATAGTCTTGAACACTAAAGATTTTCTTGGTCGAATCATATTGCATCACCGTGGTATATTTCTTTAATATTAATTAAGCCTTTTTCTTGATGTAAGGGGAAAAATACCTGACAAAGTTTCTTGCCAAATACCACCAATCTTCTAACCCTTACCAAATTATGCTGAGTAAACTTTCCCTTCCATTCTCGATCTTCCAAATTAATTTCCAATGCCTCTTCTGGCTCACTGATGCTTTGCATGGTCGCAATCATATTCTCGCTTAACTGTGGAAGTACACTCTCAAACCAAGGAAGCCCCTGGAATTCCAAATCCTCTGGCAACATCAACATCTCAGTTTCAGTTGAAATATCCTGTTCAAAATGTGATGCCATATAGGTTAGGAAATTAGCAAAAGCACTCCAAAAGGCACTGGGTATCTAAAACCCCTCTCGCTTAATCAATACTTACACTTGGTAATTTTACTTCTGCCAACAAGACATCCTTTATACTAGTTCCGTATTTATTAATGGTGGCTTCTCCTTGTTGAGCATTCAACCATATGAGCATAATTTCAGCAAACACCAGGATACAAGTAAGAACATCCTCATCCTTGACTTTTTCATAAACTTTTATAGCTTGGTGAAGACACTCGATCATTAATCCAATGAGTGGTTCCATGGTTATCTTCTCGGCCCATTTTCCAGATACAGCCGATTGACAGATTATTATCAGCTTGAGACATGTTGGTAGATGTATTCCCCCACCCCTCCCGGCATTAACACCATTGGAAAGTCTTTCTTTGAAATCTTCAATAATAACTAGGGATTTTTCTGCAACTTTTTCCCTAATCATTACAATCCATTACTTTTACACTCAAGGCAGGAAATACCTTTGTTGGAAATATGCTGCTGAAATAAGAGTTATGACTTGATGCTTTAGCCTTTCACAATCAGATCCTTCTTCCACCTCCCCTTCTTCTGACTCATCCAATATATCACGCATTTGTTCTTGCAGAAAGTTCTTGGAAGCTTGAAACACATTACTTGCTGTCAACCTAACTCATAGTTAGCTTTTACTTTTAACACTTACGCTCTGATTAAATAATAAAAGGTCGCAAACTGATTTCCTGTTGAAATTACCGCAAGTTCATTGAAAGTACGCCCTAACACACCATTATTAAGGTATAAAGTCAAGACAGGTATACCAATGGAAGGTTGTAAACGCCAGGCAAAAAGATACCATATTTTAGCTTTGTTTAACCACCACTTTCTAGAAGCTTCAGTTTCTCCTCCAGAAGAAAGTCCATAGGACCCACGGTAGCGTGCTAGGTCTCCTATCATGGTGGTACATTTCCACCAATCTGGATCGCCTCTTATTTTAATCGTATTCATCAAAGCTTCAAAGAATTCCTCGCCCGCGCAAATATGTTGAGAAAGGATAGAAAAATAGAGTTCGGGCGTGGGAGAATCTTTAACAGCCCTTCGAACTGCTCCGACCAAGTTATAAGTGGTGGTTTTCCAGATACGCTCAACCATGCTACTAACTAACTGTTCAGGTTCTTGCATCAACAACCCATGATAGAGCTTGATTAATCTGCCAGCGTAAATTAATCCCATTTCGGGAAGAAGTAAGATTACTTGGTATGATTAGCCACATATTCCTTCCAGTGATCCATACTTAACTCATGCTTTAAGCGACGGTGTCTATCTCCGGTCTTATTGCAAAGCTTTTCCATATCGTTTATCTCGGCCCATAAGTTTTTCGCTTGAATATTTAAATCTTCGGCTGGAATAACTATTCCAATCCTACTTTGATTAACGATAGAGGGTGAAGGCCCGGAGACAGGATCTTTTTCGGGATCAAATAATCGTCTTCCAGATAATGGTTGTCTTTCTCTAACCACCAGTCTGGAGGTTACTACTGAGATGGGCAAATTTGCTCTGGTGGGGAAAGTTTTGGATCTTTGTAGTTTTCCTCCCCCGGTTTTTTGGATCGTTCGTTCTGAGACTGGTTCAACTGTGCTAGGAGCCTCAAGTGGAAGTGATTCCTCATCTGGTGGGCCAGGAGTATACCAATTCTCATCATCGTCACTTTCTCCCCCTGCTGCTCCTAACCGTTTTTCCTTCCCTCCACCGTTATTGTAATGGTTTCTTACACCTCCCCCACCTCGAATTCCAGGATTCGATGCCTTTTGTAATGGCTGGTAGTGTGAACTAGCGTTGGTTTTCCCTGCTCCGCGTTGAGATCCACGAGAGTTCATCGGAGTACTTTTGGAGTTTTCATACTGTCGGTTATTGTTTGAAGAATTGGGTTTCTTGTCTTTGGTTGTCCCGTTTAACCATCATCAACTGTATGATTGTAAAGTACCTGAAGAATTTGGAGGAGTTTTGAATGATTCAAATGGTTCTTTCCTGCCGTAACTAGTTTTTCTGTTCGAGCTATCAAATCCAGTTGAAATGATATTGCAAGGTTACCTGGCTTCTCTTCTTTTCCATGATACTAGACGGTCAGCCAAATCCAATTCCATAAGAGAAATCTGATCCCTGGTTTGATTTTAATTATGTCCATACTTTCTTGAAATCAGGTGGATTTTAAATTTCATTAAAAGCAGTAATTTATTATTGCATTTCAGCAATCAGTTGCTGCATCATAATCTTGTCATCTAATAGCCTCATAAATGTTTGATTAGACAGAATCTCAGTAGAATTGAACTGAGGATCTAATCTGCAGTTTTTGTAAGGAGTAAGTCCATCTCCAAGCGATGAAATTGAGTTCTGGTAATCCAGGAAGATACGACTACCAGGCTCGCCTTCAGAATCAGCTTTCAAGTATACTGTACTATCTCCCTTTACACTTAAAGGAATAATTGATGGTGTACTGGCATCACTCTTACTAAGACCTACAATTAACTTGGGGTAATTGATATCAGTTCGGTATTTGAGCGCATCTTGAACTTGTTTCGCATATCCAATGTAAGCACTTATGGCTTGAATTTTAGCAGCAGCAGTTCCAACAGTGCTATCTATAGGGCGGAATCCATTTATCTTTTTGGTAATTTCAGTAGCACTTTCCTCTAAATCGCCTTCATCGCTGATTAATGCTCTGACAAATGAATTCTTGATCAAACCATCCGTGTTGTAGGGATCGAACTCGATGGTTTTATTATCTGCATCCACGAAGCAGTCAACACATAGAGCAGAATAAATGGAACCGAATGTAAAGATCTTTGTAAAATCAAGCGCTTGAGAATTTGTTTTAACAGTCTGGCCGAACCAGAGTTGATAATACCCCCACACTTGACCTTCAAATGGCGTTCCCACAAAAGCCACACTGTTGGTCTGATTAGTGATGCTGGTTTCGTTGTTCATAGCCAACATGTATATTAGGCCACCGGTTCCATGGGCAATAACATTTACTTTCTCGTTGTTGCGTTGATAGAGCTGCTCAACTGCGTCTTTAATTTTTGGTACAATGCAAAAATATGGAAGTCTCCAGTCATAATCCAGTATAGTTAAGTTTACTTGTCCAGTGCTGTTGAGTTCCAGTATTTTAGTATAGAATTCAGTATAGAAAGGAAAATAAGTTAGATCGTCAGTGGTCAAACCATCCGATTCAATTCCATCAGGTTCACACTGAGTCAAACTAATATTGCGAGACAAATCAACAGTACCATTCCCACTAAAAGCTAAATCATTTATCCACAAAGTTTCTACGCTTCCGTTCTCATATTTCCGGACCAATTTACTATTCATAGTGTGAGGAATGAAAAGTAAATTTCCTTTCAGTCCAATCAGGTAGTTTTCTGTACTTTCCGTCGTACTGTTTGTTGTATTATTTGTTGCATTATTTGTTGCATTTGAACCATTCAGAGTTGAATTTGTAGTATTCGTTGTGTTTGATAACAAAGTACTTCCATTTGTATTTGTCGAATTCGTGCCATTTGTATTCGTCACGTTCGTCCCATTCACATTCGTCGTGTTCGCACCATCTATATTTGTCAAGTTTGTACCGTTTATGGTCGAATTGGGAGGTATAACGGTATTGCTGATTTGATTTGTAACATTTACTGTAATATCACCAAGAGTAAGGTTACTTTTTGTAGTGTTTAGAGAATTTGTGCTGTTCAAGGAAGAAGCTGTTAAATTTGTGTTGTTTGTCCCATTTCCCAAAGTCGAGTTATCTAGTGTTACATTCTGGTTTGTTGCATTACCAATGGTTACGTTAAGGTTAGTAGTGGGATTTGTTGCATTAGTATTGACTGTAGAATTTGTTACAGTAACGTTGGTTGTTGAAATCGTTTCACCAACTTCAGAAGTAGTAGAATCCGTTACATTAACGTTGGAAGTGGAATTTGTTACAGTAATGTTGGCAATCGGATTCGTACCATCGGCGTCAGTAGTAGAATTGTTGTTAATAATAGAATTCGTAAAAGTAATATTGGTAGCGGAGTTCATAGTGGAATTCGTTGCATCGGCGTCAGTAGTAGAATCCACAGTTATATTTGAGGAATCCGCCTGCCCAACAGTACTCGTACCGTTAACCGAATTGGAGTCAGTAATATTGTTTGAATTGATCCCCAATTCTGTAGAATTTGAAGGTTCGTCGGTGGTATCTTTCGTTGTAATATTCAAGCTTGTAGAATTTTGCCCTGTTGTATTGGTAGCAACATTTAGGCTTGCAGAGATTGGTCCTGTTATATTGGTAGTGTTTCCACTTTCGAGTATATCGGTAGCGCTCTCAAGGATTTCACTGCCAGAAGTATCAGCAGAGATAATGGAAGGCAAAGGTTGAGGGGTAGACAGTAGAATCTGCACAAATAAACACAAAAAGGTTGAAGTATATATGATAATCTTGAACTTGTTAGGAGAATTTAGGAACATTTAAATTGTGAAAGGGATTTACAATAAAACTTTAAAGTATAAAACAGTGGTGTAAAAGGGAAGAACAGGTGTTGTTGTAACCTCGGGGTGATTTTTTTTTGATAATATAAGACTCCATTAAAAGTGTTTCATTGTGCCTGTAGTTTAAGGCTGTCGGCGGCAACACTCAGGTGATTTGATGTTTTTTCTGTGTTTCAAACAGTCAGTTCAGAATTGCAGTCTTGATTTGTTCCTTATTAACTTTATGTCAAAGCCTTCCAGTGGCTCAACTGCTGCATAGACCTTGTTCATGGTTGAGAGAGTCTAAGCATTATTGAAAAAAGAATTGTATTGAAGAGAGAGTGTTGAAGTTAGTGGTAAACAACAGATAATTGATACACCTTGAGTACGGAAAACGTTGTCAATGTTCAAAGAACTTTTAGTAATTTTAATTGAAAGAATTAATAGGCATTTGTGATTGAATCAGTTGACTTAAATTTGAAGCTGTAAGAGGATTCATTAATAATTCAATTAATTATTTATTTAATAATTAATGTTCTAGAAATATTAATATTCTTTGGAAGCATTCTGGTGTAGAAGGTGATGACGTGTGAGGATGACGTGGAAAGGCTTGGCAAGGTGACGTGGTGGTGTGTGTGATTGGTTGGAAGTTTTGGGGGTCAGAGTGAAAAACCCCCCACTTCTTCCCATCAAAAATAAAAATAACTTTTCCCCACTATCCTCTCTTGTGTGTTGACTATATTCCCTCCCAAGTTGCTCTCTTGCAACATCGGCTCAGCACAAGACAGTAAAAAGTTCAACCCATCAGGCTTCTAAAGCCTGACAAAGCAAATAGGAAAATAAGAATATCATGATTACAAGAACCTAAATAAAAAATACACTTTAACCCTACTTTACTTATTTACATTTACTCAATCCCCCAAGAAAAACACGCTGCAACAGTTGATGCATATGACAATATATGCTATCAGTGACATATAAATAACAAGTGACCCTGACCCACTAATAAAAATACATTCCTATTTGATCCTTCTAATCCTTTACTCCCTTTCACACTCATAGCGTAATAATAATGGCAAAAAGAATTAACGAAAATAATAATAATTGATATTGTCAGAGGATTAATTAATTATTCCAATTTTTAGAGACTGGGGGTTGTCTCTGACATAGTAAGGAGAGAGTGAAATAATAAAAAAGAAATATATGGAGGTGTGAGGACCTGGCCTTAGAACATAGTGCCTAAATGATTGAGATCAAAAATGTTGTTTTAAAATAATAATTAATTAAAATAATACAATTA
>QZWR01000229.1:0-24839 GCA_004114325.1 Zoophagus insidians | reverse complement strand
GAAAGATTGACGTGATCTTCTTCGGGAATATCCATTCCACCTTCTACGTGGTAGCTTGACCTCGCAGTGTTATCGGCAGTCATCGGCCGTGTGGCCCACGATTGATCTCGTGGTTCTTGCAAACGTCTTTGAAAGGATTCGCCGAAAAGCTCATCACGTCCGCCATCACCTACCTTGTACCCAGCAGCAGCTAGCTGTTGGCGTTCCTTCTCTGCAGAAACCTGTTCCATGAACTTTTCTTTGGCAAGTTTTTGTCTCAATTGAGTCCGTTTGTCGTGAAGCTCTTTCAGGCGATGCTTATCTCGAAGATGTCTAGTAAAATGACGAATGTTGTGCCGTAAACGTCTGATATCACGTTGTAGAGTTACGTAGTCGAGGCAGACGATCACACCAAAGAAAAATGCTAAAATTACTAGAATGGCGGTACCAAAGGCAACTGCTGTTGATGATTCATACGCCACTTGTTTAACTGGTCTCAGAATTTTCATCAGCGATTGTGGAGAACAGAGGAGAGGTTCTTTATCCCACGTCGAGTTTTCATTGCAACGCCAATAAGCAAACTTGCTGGTCTGGTTGGCTTCAGGCTGGTAGCCTTGATTCCAATCGCACTCGAACGCTAAAACCATACCATAGAGTAGGGTCTGCGTCTCTGCCGAAGAGTTCATGATCCGGTACATTGCAATTTCGTACGCCTGAGGAGTTGGGCATTGAACCACTGGTGTAAATTCAAATGTTTTCAAAAATTAAAAGGCTTTCTTTTAACGATTGACTTACATAGACAAGACAGAGAATTTCGAGTCCAAGTAGCGAATTCTGAGCAATAGTTAGAAATTGAGGGTAGTGGGGTGTTTTCGGTACCGGGCTCGATGTACAAACTGGTGGCACCAGTGGTGCAGTGAGAGGTTACGACATCTCCGTAGACATAGATGCCAGCTGCGTTGGTACCAGTCAGGTAGGCATTTGCTTCCACATTTGGAGGTCCACATTTGACAACTTCACAGACGGGCTGCCCAACTGGTGCCCAGGTGCCATCATTCTGGCATGTTTTCACAAAGTAGTCCAAGTGTGAAACTGGATTGAAACCAAGAAGACAACTATACGTTGCAATACCGCCCGTCTGATTTGAGGAGATGTTTGCGTAGGTATTCACGCCCTCGACGATAGCTTTACACGGAGGCACTACAAAAATGTTTTCCTGAGTTCAAACGCCAAATGATCGAACAAAAAGCAAACTTACGCATGCACTCAGGTTTTTGATCAGTCCAGGTCCAACCCGTGGGACCTGAGAAAGTGCAAGTGGCTACAGGTACGACTGCCGAACGCATTGTTAGTCCGGGGTTGCAATAATACGTGACTTTGTCCCCTTGAAAAAGCACTTCGCCATTCGTGCTATTCGTTGTATATGAGCCTTCAATGTAGGGAGGGTCCGAGCACGCGGCAGCTAGGCAATGAGGAGTAGCAGTATTTAAGACAGCCCAGTTGCCGCTTGTTAAGTTTTGGGTAAACGGATCGCAGATACGCATGCCAGTGTTGGCAACGACGTCGGGAGTGAAGCCTGGATCGCAGACTATAACAGCACTTTGTAGATAGCCAGCTTTGCCGTTAAAGTAAGAAGGCGGGGAAGGGCCTAGTGACCAACTGGCATGAGGCGGCAAGACGATGTCCAGAGGGAAGGCGGAACAGTTGTTGTTAGAATCTAATGTGAAAATGTTTGTCATTTTTCTAATTATTATATATCAGGGATAATTTACTCAATCTTCTGCCACAACTGTAGCTGCAGTTCGACTGAATTGTCAAATCGGTCTCGCAAAGGCCTGAAGCAGCGTATTCCCCACACGTGCAGTTGAGATCTGGGTAACAAAATTTGCAATAAAACTGGCCAGAAAAGAATGCTAGGCGGTCTAAATCTAGTACCTAAAGGAGTGTCTGGAACACTTGTGGAACACTCGCATGACGCGTATTTTGTGCAAGCCGTCTGGCAAGACTGCCACATGAAACCTGGATTACTTAGACATTGGCCTTCTTGTTGAGACCAAGTCAAACAAGCACTGCCGATATTTGGTTTGACAGAATCGCAGAGTGATGCCGATGTGTCAATGCAGTGGTTGGGCGATAGGCAGGTAAAACCAACGGGGCAAGCAGGAGAACACACAGCTGATGTTAGAAGTTTGAAGCACTTGAAGAAGTTAACTAGAAACACGGGACACAGTAACTTACGATATTGGCAAAGAGAACCCATCCAAACACCAGGAGGACAGGAACAGACGTTTGGTGCTGAGCACGTTCCCCCATTCATACATGAAGGCGAACATATTGCTACAGATCGAAAGAAACTTTAAGAAGGAACGTTTTATTAACAAGAGCGCTTAGAATTACGTGTTGTGCAGTTCCCTCCTGTCCATTGTGATGTGCATGTACAAACATTTGGAGCCGTGCAAGTTCCCCCATTTTCACAGACAGGTGAGCAGATGGCTGTAATTTAGACGAGAAAGAATAGTAACTAAAATGTAAATTATTAGTTTAAAACTGCGTACGAGTTGTGCAGAATGTACCCGTCCAGTTCGCAGTACACGTACAAACATTCGGGGCCAGACAGGTACCGCCATTAGGGCAACCGGAGCCGCATGTAGCTGGTAAATGGAATAGTAAATTAGTTTATACAACGTAATATACAACGCAATATACAAAGACATCAAATAATGTACTAACGTGTTGTGCAGTCTGAACCGCCCCAGCCAGATGTGCAGTTATCACAGGTGTAGCCGTTCGGGGCGTCAGGGTAGGCGCGGCATGAATTTACTGAGCAATTAGCTGGGCAGGTGTAGTTTTGAAAAAGAGGGCAGAGGTCTTTGAGGGCGGCAAGCTGCGATGCGTTGATAGCCATCGAGAGTATAGAAACACAGGCAAAAGCGTTGTTCGTTCCATTCTCGGACCCTGCCAAACTGCGATGGCCACCTAATAGGGTGGCTGTTGTTGGAGGCGCTGCTGTTAGTTGAAAATTTGTGGGTTGAACTATGGTACTGTTGCAAATGAAGCTCCATCTCTGGTTTGAGTTGTCGTAAGTGATTCCAACGTACTGCCAGCCGCCTGTCAATGGGCAAATCAAGTAGTCATCCTGAGGCGATCCTCCAAAATAAAGTGTGTTCGAAGCTGGCAGGTTGTAAGCCCCAGTCCACTGCCAAAACATTGAGCTGTAACCCGAAGGATTGTACCATTCGAGGATGGGAAGTCCATAAGTTGCCCCGTTGGTGTTGATAAAGCCACCTGAATATTCGCGCAGTGAAGAAAAAACCTTACTTATTCATTTGATCGTGGAAATTAAAAACTAATTTACTCAAAGTCCACGACTGAGCACCTAGATTGATCAATGGGTTCGTCCAGTTTAGGTAAGACATTGTTCCAGAAATAGCGGGAGTTACTTTGACCGAAGTATTGGCCGCTCCGAAAGGCCCCGTCACCTGGCTTCCAGGTGTGTTTGTCCAGACGGCATCAATCTTGTTAGGCCCGCAGTCTCGAAGCCCGAAATGACTACTAAACGGCCAATATCCAATCACATTACCGCTGAACTGAGAGTACACTGTCTGCAGAACAGTAGATCCGTCAGCTAAATGAGGTTGAAGAGACAAGACCGTGGCAATAAAACAGATGCGTAACAGATGAAACATTTTATATCTTTTTTTATTGAAAACCGAAAACTTGAATCCAGCAGTTTCTTCCAGCGTCTTCTTTAGTCTATTTCTAATCGATTTAGTTCTCTTATTATTAGCCGGGTATTGTTAAATAAATTTCCAAGCACCGCATATAAACAAACTAACGTGGCATGACTTTTGCGTCTGCTTTGTTTTCTTGGTGCCTGGTGGGTCGTTAAGTCTCACCTGGAAAGATATTTTTACATGTAAGTCAAAAGTGGTTTCATAGCAGCGCTAACAAAATTCCAATATCAAATATTGGATCAAAGTTGGCACGATGCGTATAGCATCAGCGAGTGATAAAATCCGCCAATACCTAATAAATGTTTTATTATTACATTCACTTAGTCTTTTATGTGAATTTGAGCCTAGAATTTAATGAAGAAAAAATAATAATTAAATGGAAGCCAGGGTGGTTGTGGTGGGAGGTGGCACTGATGGTAAATGGCACGGTTGGGCATTATTGTTCAATGCATTCTTCAACATTGGCGCACTGTTCTTTTTTTAGATAGATATCGGGGTTCTTGCAAACGTCTTTGAAAGGATTCGTCGAAAAGCTCATAACGCCACCACCTACTTTTCTTTGGCAAGTTTCTGTCTCGATTGAGTCCGTTTGTCGTGAAGGTCTTTCGGGCGATGTCAGGCGATTTGAAACTGTCTAGTAAATTGACGATGCTGTGCCTTAAACATCTGAGATCATGTTTTAGAGTTACGTAGTCGAGGCACGAGGCAGACTATCACACCAAAGAAAAATGCTAAAATGACTAGAATGGCTGTTGAAGATTCATACGACGGACCCGCATCTGGTAAATGGAATAGCAAATTAGCCTTCCTATCCAACGTAATATACAAAGACTTCAAATTACTAGCCGTTCGGGGTGTCAGAGTAGGCGCCGCAGGAATTTACTGGATGCAGAGGACGCATGCTATCAACAAGGCGAAGTTCAAGCAGCCTAACTTCTTTATTATCCATATTCCATATTAAGTATTAGATGTTGATATGTAAATAATAACGGGTGTAAATATAACCGTTCTCTTGTTGTTTACTGACTAAAACGTGCGGCCACATGGTTGCTGGGATCAACACGTATACCCTTGTGTTCCTAAAATGCGTTAGCCTGTAGTATGCGGTATCTTAGTAACGAGAGGCAATGACCATGCCGATTATGTATTTTCTTAATGAAATTAAAAGGTTTAACTATGCATTGGTATCATAGAATTTCAAAAATGTTTTTAACCGGTGTCTTGGCAAATCATCGGCCTGACATTGCAGCGCGGCGGTGGTTCAGCAATTACCATTACCATTATCATCATAGCCTCCGCCGTAACTCCAACCAATTGCAGCACAGCACTCTAAAAACGAATTGTATTGTCCCGGCAGTGGCTGTTTAAAAACATCATTCAAATTTTAAGATCATACACCATGAAGAGAGAAAACTTAAAGCTAACTGTGTACACAGTACTGCCCGAAACTCTGCATTGTCCGGGAACAGCTGAGCACCACGGAGCACCATCAGAACAGGCGATGAAATTACCCGTCGGAACGCAATGGCCTGTGTTTCCCGCAGTGTCACAGCGACAGATACCGTTTACAGTTGTTGATGCGCATCCACACGCATAGTTGACCTTTACCCAGTAATGAGCAACGTCGCAATCACAGCCGCCCCACCATTGGAGGGCCATGCCAGGGCCGCAGGTGCAGACTTCGTTAACACCTGTCCCCGAAAGAACGTATCCTGAGCTGCAAGTGCATGTGTTTGGGCTACTAGCGATGAAGTTGTGGGTACTATCGCAGACGCAAGCCCCCGCCCCGCTGTCGTAGACAAAGTGTTTGAATGCATCGCACACGCATTTGTCATTATTTCCCATCACTTGATTTTTGCTGCTATCACAGGCGACGCTACACGTGTTAGGCGATGAACAGACATATCCAGTTGAACAAGGTGTAGTGCAGATGGCTGAAATAAAATACCTACAAGGTATTCTCCAATTTACAAATTTCCATCCGGGCCTATGATTTACGTGTTTTACAGGACACACCAGTCCAGCCGCTCAGGCAAGTGCAGGTATTAGGTCCGGAACAGTATTGATGGCTGTTACATAGATCTTTCGTACAATTCCCTGTGAACAAATGAATTTAAACATTTTCTAATTGCTCTAAAAATCGTTTTAAACTTGCCGGCAGAACAGTCCCAATTGGTGTACCCACTTTTACATTTGCACCTGCCTTTCTCACAGATTCCGCCGTTGAAACACTTTATTTTCAAGCAAGGATCATCAGAATTTGTAGCAGATGATCCTTTGGATGCCGATGGTTCGCAAGCTTCGACAGAATAGACCGCAGCTAGATATAGAAAAAATATGGCAGCTTGGAGACGCATTTCGTTAGTTAGAAAAAAGATAATGTTTTATGCAAGAATGGCAAATGGGCCCAAACACTGCTTGCCTCTCTCTATTTATTAAATTGCTTTATAGCATATACAGGTAACCAACATTTCACCCATCGGCCTCTTTTGGTAGTGTCATTGGACCTCCTCAGGCCTCTGTACGCAGTTTTTAACGCAGGCCTCTGTTTTAGGCTTGATAGGTTTAGAGGCGTACTAGGTACGGCCGATGGTTCAAAGCTTCAGGTGGTAATTAAATAAGAAATAAAAGGAATAAAAACAATGGCGATGCTAATTTTGCCTTCGATGCCTGTTTGTAAGTATATGATCGAGAGAGCAATAACAGTTTTTCAAACTCACGATAGGCCTCCCTTTCCTACACCGGCCTACGTGCATTACCCACAGAATATTAAATATCATGGTATGTTTTTTTCGTTTCTTTTCTATTTGGACGCCTCATCGCTTTTATTGTTGGTCTTGTTTATATCATACCGTTACACGCAGGCCCTGCCAACTGGGGCCATGGCTTTCGTATTATCGTTTACCTACTGTTTTTAACTCATATTTGTTTTTAGACGAACTTGCCCATCTCGGCGCTCGTGGTGGCAACAAACACACAACACACAACGTTTGCTAAACTGGCGATGAAAAGCTCAAACATGCGTAATCACGTCAAACCTGGCTCCACCATGAAGTATAACTATATTAACGTCAACAGATAGGTCCTACAGACTATTTCACCCTTACCTCTCTATACCTGGGTGCAAGAGTGTTAGTGCAAAAAGCAAATTCTTCATTTTTTATTTCTTCATGAAGGTTTGTTGCATAAACACAAACGCAATCAGTAATTTTGTATGATAAAAAATGATAAAACGATTTTAATACCAGTCGATCGCAGGAGTTGTAACTGCTTCTCGAGATCCGATGTAATCCTTCTACTTCTACGTCCAAAGAACTTAGGCCGAAGCGCTCTTGAAGGTAACCGGGCTCGTATATTGCTTTGTTTTGCCTGTCTACCTCCCAAAACTGGTCGGTTCCTGACTTCAGGTGGTCTTCGATTCGGATAGCTGGGTCAATGACCTTGCGTCAATGACAAGCAGATCCACTCGACGAGATCTCCCGATATTATCACGGCAAGCGACCTCCTGATGAACTGTGAGGCCGTTGTTTCGAAGGGCTTTAGCCAAACGATTGCATACTTCGTTGTGACGGCATTTGCGAAGAACATGGCCCAAACATTATTTGAAACAAAAACGTATTTGTGGGAATCAAAAATGTTGCGTCTCATATATAAATTTTTCGCATCAACATACCTGGCTAACAATATTATTCTTTATAAAACCTCTAAGCTAAATTAGTATATTAGTGTAACGCAGCATCAAAGTTTTTTTTTATATCGTCATTTATTATTTACACATTTGCACTTGGCATTAGAAAAAAAGAATACATGAAATGCACTGACAGCCTCGCTCAATACGAATGCTTTCGTACAAACAACACACACACATATTATATATATACACATAAACATGCGCACACACATTCCGGCTTAATATTATTCGATAAAAGAATCTGCTTTCATACACCTATATTATTATTATTATTATTAACCATATCGCTATAGTAAGCGACAACTTTTGCATTGTTTAGCTTGTTGCCACTGCCTGAATAGAAAAGGCCAAAAACGATGAATGACGAAGGCTTGTTGAACGGTGACGACGAAGACGAAGTACCTTTTTATACCTCCACATTTGACCAGCTACGCCGTGGAGCCGGGCGAGGCCGGGGTCAAGGTCGAGGAGGAGCAGCTTCATCGAAAAACCGACCGAGTTCATCATCTTCAGCGAACAATCAAAAACCAGCTAGTCGAAAAATACACGCCAAGAGTGCCCTCTGCGTGCTTGCACCTCCAGAAATTTGCGGACCTATTGAGGTAAAAACTTGTTTTAAATTTTCAGGATTTTGTTTATAATCGAAAAATCATTTTTTAGAACATTCGTAAAGACCATGACAAGGCGTACGCCAGGTGGCCGCCACACATCAACGTCATGTACCCATTCTACGAGGACATTCATTTCGACGATATAGTCAAAGAAATTTCAGCCGTCGTCAACAAACCGGGCGACAGCATAGTGCCATTTGACGTTGTCTTCAAAGAATTCGATTATTTCGTCCACAAATCATCGAGCACGCTGTGGCTGCGGCCTGAAATTGTCGTTAAAGCAGGCAACGATGACAGCACATGGGATCGCCTCTATGCGAAACTTACGGCCTTGTATCCGGACTGCGCTGAGGCCGAATTGAGGCCCCATCTATCGGTGGGGCAGTGGCCAATCAGCGATGTAAATGTGATGAGGCAGAAATACAACGAAACGTGGACGCCGTTAACATTCACAGTCGACAAATTGGCCTTAATTAGTCGTCAAGGCTTTGATGATCGCTTTGAATTGAAAACTGAAATTTTGTTATCGCAAATGTGATAAAATTAAAAAGTAAATTAAAAAGCCATTTATTGAGACCAAAAAGTGATCAGTGAGTGTTCACTCCTGAGAGGACGATGCCCGTTCGGTAGTTTGTAGTTGTTTCATCTAGAAGAGGCAGAACAAACCGAGCAATTTTTGAAACGTGGCCAATTAATTTTTTATCATGAAAAGTATCTTTTAAAATTTGGTATCAAATTAAAAAATCACGATTTGGAGGTTGGGACAGATGGATGAATGAGAATGAAAACTTGTTTTTGTCATTCATTTCAAATTATGATTGCTCTCTCTGCTCATCTCATTATAATGAAAGCAATAATAACCGCGCACATCACTTGACCCTACGGCCTTTTTTAATAGCCAATGTTTTTTTGCAATAATGCGATTGCGCATTAAAAACGATTAATTAGCCCTTTATAAGCAAAAATTTGATTTTAAAATGTTTATTCCTCATATTTTTTCCCCCAAAAAATGGAGCTGCTTTTTCTGCCCAACATTGTCATCCTTGTTATATTCGCTTTTAGTTGTAAGTTATTATTTTTTCATTATTTTTTTAAATTTTTTCACGTCCTTTTTCCTTAACCCCATGAAATAAATTATTTTAAAAAATAACTTTGCTATGATGGTTGCCTTTGAATTGCCGATTTTGATCGTTTTATTTGTAGACTTTCATAATTTTAAAAATTTTAGAATTTTTTTAATGTTACAGAAAGATTTTTAAATTTAAATTTAAACTTAATTTTTTTCAATAAATTGTTTTAATTAATTTTTTGCAGGCCTTTGCCGCGGATTCATCGTTGAAAATGACAATTTCGTGAGATCATCTCGACAGCGATTCGCCCGCCGCGACGTCCCCGTTGAACCTGTTGGCCCTGGCCCTGTCGATCTGCTTTCGACGCCCTACCTTCTCGGTTTTCAATCCTCGTTCGTTGGCACCTGCAATGTTGGCGCTTTCCACTCCGACCCATCGTCGTCGTCGATGACGTGCACGTCCGGCTACTCCACCGGCCTCTTCTCCCTTCAGTACGACGCGTGCTACACGGCCTTGAAAATGTGCACGGCGTCGATTTCGCCCGATCCGCTTGGCAACATCGGCCCCATGCACTACTACACGGACCAGGCGCAGGCTCTGCCATGCGAACCCGGCTTCTCGAGCGCTGTCAAATTCCCGGTCCTGGCTGGGGCCGGTGCCAACCCGTTACTTGCTTTTATCGTGATGTGCTACAACTACTTGTACGGGTTCGAACTTGGCGGCTACTATTCGACGAGCCAAGACGCGCTGTCCCAGATCCCGAACCCGACCACTGGCAACACCTCATGCGGCGCGCATTACGAACCGTACTTGGTAACGCGAGCTCAATCTTTTTCGCTGGCCTGCAACGGCGGAATGTCGCCCTGTGATGTCAGCATCTTTTGGTGTCGATTTACCGGCGAAAAGGAAGGCGTAGTGGGCCCAGCTGGTCCTCCCGGTGAACCTGGCCAACCCGGAACGCCCGGAGAACCCGGCGCAATAGGAGTGGCGGGCGAGCCTGGTAAACACGGTGTCAATGGTGTTGATGGCGTAAATGGTCTGCCTGGCGTTGATGGCAAAGATGGCAAAGATGGCAAAGATGGCAAAGATGGTCACACTGGTGCTCAAGGCGAACCAGGCGTACCTGGCAATGAGGGCCCAATGGGGCCAGCTGGTCCACCTGGCAAAGATGGCGAGCCTGGCCCAGCGGGAAGAGACGGCACTCCGGGAGAGCCAGGTCAACCAGGCCCCGATGGCAAAAACGGCGAGCCCGGCAAGCCAGGCAACGATGGTGCAATTGGTCCCAAGGGCGAGACAGGTGCAGCGGGTCTAGCTGGAGCAACTGGTCCTCCCGGACCGCCTGGTCAAGCCGGTCTCCTCGGTCGTCCAGGACAGCCTGGCTTTTCGGCAACTAACGATAAAGCTGCCCTGAATCGAGCCGTTGCCGTGGCTCTGCAGCAGCTTGTTGCTGGTCAGCAGCCTAATCCATCGGGCCGATTTGTTCTCAAATCTTAACAACTTGGCTTCTTCCACTTGAACCTTTCAGTAAACCTCCAATATTAACCGAAAAAAACAATATTTATTGATGATTAATAATAGGGTGATCAACAGAAATAAATTTGGTAGTTGGTATTCGAATTGTGTAATTTAACTTTCCCATTAAATGGCGTCGTTATTTTTAGAGTTTCGAAGAACATTTTTTTCTAATAACGTAAATTGACAGTTCTTTAGCCTCTTTTTCTTCTGCGCAGCTCGACGAATTATCATAATTAGCCACATCTTCTGGCTGATGTGGTGCGTGGGGGCGTTGTCTGCACTGCTGTAATGTCACGCGGTGTCAAGTAAGACTCTCACTTTTATTCGATAAGACGAGAGCAGTTCTGCGCCTGAGAAGAAGATTTAAACGTACATTTCGACAGTTATCGACAGTTTTCTTTCGTCAAATTTTGCTAGTAAAATTCTATTGACAAAAAAACTCAGAAATAATTATATTTTTTTTTCGTTTTTTTTGAAGGATGCCTGCTATTAAATTCTTTAATCTGAGCAGATTGTTGGCTGCTCATTTATTATTATTATTAGCACCACTGTTTTGGACGCTGCCTGTGTTTAGCGGCAAGCTGAGCCAAATGTCCCCTTTGCCAACGCCAATTACTCGAAATGGAACCAACAGGACTCGTCTGATAGTCACAGCTCTGCTTCACTACGGTATAAAAGGAATTGTTAGCTTTAACAAAAGGACGCTATGCGTTAATAATGCACGACATTGCTTCCTTAGTTACATTTCTCTCGACGCTTAGAGATCTTCGCGAGAAATCTAAGCCATTTTGCTAAGATGCCAAAGTTTGCAATTTTCTTTGTCGGCTTCAGTAATGTTGAAAAAGGCATTTTCCAGGTAACTCAAGATTGATGAATCCTCGAACGCCTATTCTTGGCAAGAAATAAATCTCCGTCTATGTGAACATGCTCCACTTAAGGTTTTGTTGCTAGAATCAATAGCTTTGAAGAAAATTGAAAAAAATGTGGAGCAAAATTTCAAAAATTGAGAATTTTTAGTTAATAATGAAAATTAATTTCAAAATTTCTTTCAATTTTTCTAAGGAGGCCCTATTATTCCAATGGGTCCGATTTGCTCAGAAGGCGTCAAAATAGCTCTTGACGCGATTGAACGGGCTTCTCTTTTGAACGGGTACCAGCTAGTTATTGATGCTCATGATGAACAGGTAAATCCTTTCAATTTTTCGTTGAATATGACTTTTTTCTTTATTTTTTTTCGAAAAAGTGTGACCACGCTCGCGGCGTTCCGATGACAGCAAATTTTCTCAACGAAGCCATCGAACCGTCGAAAAATGTTGGCCACGATATGGTACCGCTTTTCATCGGGCCAACATGCGCCGAAAACGAGTTCACCGGCCGCATAATGAAGTATTACAACGTTGTTGGTGTAAGAATCCTAAACCTTCGTTTGAAAATAATTTAACAAGAAAACAAAGAAAAATTATCTTTCATTTTAGATTTCCGATGTATCGATAGTTCAAGGCCATTTTTTAAATCGGCAGATGTACAGCGCCTTCTTTTCGATTGGGCCAACTTTTGAAATTTTCTTCCGCGCCATCCCAAAGTGGATGGTCAGCAATCGATGGACGAAACTGTTCTTACTCACCGAAACGTATTCATTCTGGAACCCGCTCGAGGATATTCTCCTTTACGGCCTCACCAAGCTCAACCTGACGCTGGCCGGTATCACCAAGGTAATTGTCCCGATCGGCGGTCTTCCGGCTCCCGAACATTTTGAACTAGCCGTCCGAGATATGGCAGCCCTTGATCCGAGAATTATTCTCGTAAATTCAAACTACGGAGCCACGGTAGCGTGTTGGCTACACCGGTACCAACTCTACGGCCCCCATATGGTTCTCATCTGGTTCGGGGTTGCCGGGTTTATGCCAAATTCTCTCCTCCGAGCAGAAGGCTGTACCGACGAAATGATAGCCAGCGTTTTGGAAAGTGTCGTTTATTACCACTATGGAACCCCGCTTAACATGTACCCACACATGGAGGACCAATTGGGAACCACCGGTACCTGGTTCGATGAGCAGCTGAAAGAGCGAATCGACAGGCCTGAAGTTTCCGACAAATGGTTCCCGTGGCGTTCACTTTGCTATTCGGAAATTGTAGCCGCAGCCATCGCCCTCGACACGGTCGATCGAGTTTTAAGGCGGCAAAACGACACCTTGTCAGACTGGACGACAAAATCTAGAAATTTCCAGAAGAATAGTTCTTACATTCACTCGTTGCTGGTTAAACACTTTAACGAATTCCACTACAAAGGCTTGAACACGTTCGAAAAAGACCCAGTCAACAGCCAGACGGGGGTGGCCGGGTTCTTCCAGGTTCAGGTCGCCAACCGGACGGTTCGAAATGGCTGTTGTGGCGATATTTCGGCTGCGTTCACGCCCGTTGCTGTTGCAACTTATGATGCGTCATTGTTGGAAAATGCGACGGTCGTTAATGGTCCGGGTAAGTACTTCTGGCGGACAGCAGATGGATTGGCTCCGTTTGATTCGATGAAAGTTGTAGTCGTCAAAGAGCCTCTGATTCAGTCAAGCGGAAAGATTTCACTCATCGGTAAATTATTTTTTAATTAAATTTTTTTTAAATGTGTTCCCTTCTGAAATTTTAAATCACCACAGCGATATCAGCGATGGAAACCCTGGTGACAGTCGTACTTTTGGCTTTGATTTATTCCTTCAGGAGCAAGAACACTTTCAGTTTTTTCGACTCAATGATCTTGGCGGGCAATCTTATAACAATTTGCTACGTCTTCGTGCTACCATTTGATGGTCACGCCTCGTCGCACTTGAACTGTTGGGCCGCATCTTTGCTGCTGGTTGGTGGGTTTTCGTTGATAAACGCGGCGATGGCGGCTAAACTTCACGCCGTTGGTAGCATCCAACGGCAGAAAATTAAAACAGCGAAAAAGAAAAACAAGACCGGCCAGCAGGAGAGCAACCAATCAATCGTGGCGTTTGCGGTTCCAACTTCGATTTTACCTGAGCCGTTAGCTAGTGGCAATATCCAATTTCCATTTGCCAAATTTTACAAAATCGGAGTCGCTTTATGGCCCCTTTTTCAAACAGCTTTGATCGCTATCTGGTTCGGGCAAGCTCCGCTCGTTACGCATCGCGTCGACATGGGCCTCACAATCAGCGATAAATCGTACGGCTACCAGCATTACACCTTTGCTTGCCGAATGTCAAGCCCCATCAATGCAAATGAACCACTGAATTTAGGCTTCATATCAGCCGTATTTTTAAGCTATTTACTCATCGCAATGCATTCAATCTACGTGTCCGTTTCGCTACGCTCCGGCGGCGCGTTGGTTCGCGACGAACAAGGCGATTTGATGGTTCGCGTGGCTAGCTACAGTCTGGCCATCATTTTTGTGGCAAGTACCATTGTTGTGTGGTCTTTCTTCAGCAGTGACCCGAGTTCGCTTCAAATTGCAATTGCCAGTGTTGTTCTAGTCGTTGTTGGCGAAAATACGGCAATTCTGTTTTCTAAAAAGACAGCTCATTTTTTGCGCAGTAAATAATTGTCTAAAAAACCGAGAGTATCGTTGAATTTTACGACAATAAAATTTACACAAAGAAAAGTTAGAAATGTTGGTATAAAAATTGAAACTTAAATCGTTGCCAAGATTCCAAACAAATGATTGGTTGCACAGTAAACGTTCTTTCAACAGCAAGAATCGTTGTATTACTCAATTTCTACAAGGGAAATTTAACAAGGGAAATTCTTATCGGGGGCTGTGTAACATGTGGGGGTGAATCATGAGCGTGTTGTTACGCCATCTGGTGCCATCTGCAGTGTTGTTTACGAAGTCTCAGAAGATGACATCATGGATGAAGTCATGAATCTCAACAATAACTACCCTTACTGGGTTCCACGCTTGATCCTGGCGATTCCAGCGTGGTTGCTAACAACGCCTAATTTTCAACTCAAATGTCTTTGGAACAATGAAAAATAATTGTTAAAGTTTCAATTTTAATTTTAACAAATCAAATTTACGGGATCCAAAAAACAGCGCCTCTTATCGGGGATGTGCTTTTCAGGAGGGTGCTCTTATCGAGGGAATACTGTAGCTCATTTAGTAACACATATACCCGTTAAGAGTGAACGAAATACATACGTCTTGGTTCAAAGTTCAAATCTCACTTGAGACGTGCTTTTTTTCTTTTTTTTCTTTTTCTTTGATACGACAGTCATTTCTTCTCGGACTCTTCGACTGTCCGACTGTTCGAGTAGTGGGATGGTTCATTTTCGATTGTTTTTGCTTTTGCTCAGGAACTATAATGTTCCTTCTAGGTCCAATTTGCTGATATTAATTTCTTAAAAATAAGTTCACCTCTCGATACCTCTACTACATTCTATCTTTTGTGGAATCGTTCGCCATGATTGTTAAAGATAGATTCCGATTTCCGATTGATCATTCTAGAAAATAGTTTTTATTAATTCTGCTTGTCAAATGACCTAATTAGTACTTTACCTAATTGGTTTCAAAATTAAATAGATTGATAAACTACTATATACGGTATACGATTTTGTTGCAAGATGAGAAATAATCTTTAACAGTGAAACACCAAATTGCTTAAAACTGTTATACACGTTAAATAAATACATTGTTATACTGCTCATATATTAGTACTTGTTATCGATGTAATAAAAGGATTGGGATTTTAGTCATCAAGATACGCGATCGGCCTGATATCTGTGATTTTTCAGCAATATTGGACACCATTTTGATCTGTGGCTCCGGTGATAGGATATCCAGCCGCAGCGCAGCATTCGGCGAACGAATTGTAGCCAATATTACCCGCGCGAGGCTGTTTAATAATATAGTTATAATTTCGTCATTCAATGATTACCAAAAATTTGCCTCACCACTAACCGTTTTCGTACTACCAAAATAGGCGCAATAATTTGGTTGATTGGCACAATATTGGCCTGGGTCACAAATGCGGTACGGAAGAAAGTTTTGTTGGCAGACTGCGCTGGGGCCTGTTCCGCTAAGGGTGTATCCTGAGTTGCATGTGCATGCGTTTGCGCCGCTACTGATGAAGTTGTGGGTACTATCACAGACGCACGACCCCGTCCCGCTATCGTAGACAAAGTGTTTGAATGCATCACACACGCATTTGTCATTATTTCCCATCACTTGATTTTGGCTGCTATCACAGGCGACGCTACACGTGTTAGGCGCTGAACAGACATATCCAGTTGAACAAGGTGTGGTGCAGATGGCTGAAATAAAATACAAGCATGTATTCTCTAACTTTAAATGTCCAATGCCCTTGGGCAATAATTTACGAGTTTTACAGGACGCACCAGTCCAGCCGTTCAAGCAGGTGCAGGTATCAGGTCCGGAACAGTATTGATGGCTGTTACACACATCTTTCGTACAATCCCCTGCGAAAAAATGAATTAAAGCATATTCGAATTGCGGGAACATTTTTTAACTTGCCTGCAGAACAGTCCCAATTGGTGTATCCACTTTTACATTTGCACATGCCATTCTCACAGATTCCGTCGTTGAAACATTTTATTTTCAAGCAAGGATCGTCAGAATTAGTAGCAGATGATTTTGATGCCGATGGTTCGCAAGCTTTGATAGGATAGACTGCAGATAGACAAACAAGGATGAATATAGCAACTTCGAAACGCATTTCGGTAGTTGAAACGAATAATGTTTAATGCAAGAATGAAGGTCGTGACAAATGCTCCTCTCTTTTTATAAAATGCATTTATATTAGTAGCGTATATAACGTCTATCCTTTGGACAATGGTAGGTTATTTCACTTCACTGTTCTGTCTGGTAGAAAGTTCAAGAACACGTTGTATTATTATGGGTAGGCAACGCAGGCCCCTGTTTTAGGCTTGTTAGGTGTACAGCCGATGGCTCGAAGCTCCAGCTGGTAATTACATTAGAAATACACCAACGAACGACATCAATGGTGATGCACATTTTTTTTGCTGTCGAAGCTTGTTTTTTCAATTATCGAGAGGGCAAATTTAAATAGTTTTCCCCGATGCCTCTCTTTCTTACACCTCGACTGAAGACGCGGTGGCCACCCTTTAATATTTAACGCATCGGCCTTCACAGAATATTAAATATACTGTATGCGTTTTCTTGTTTCTTTTGCTTGTTTACGGAGGCCTTGGCACCGGTGGTAATGCTCATAAATGTATACTCCTCTATCTTTCTACTTATAATTTTCGCTCCCAGGCAGCAGTAGAAATAGATTCTTTTATAATTTACTAGATATAACCTATCGTTAGAACAATGGTTGTGAAATCTTCGACGTAGAATAACATGAAGGCTTCGCGAAGGTGTTTTGCTCCGACCTTTCACTGTCAAGACACCACTTCGCTGGCGAAAAGTTCTGCTAAAAGCACTAAAACGGCCGTTTCTTCGGCTAAAGGCGGTTCAAGTTATTCGCAACGTCAACAGATATCAAGTAATATCGGTAAATTTGCTAAGTTCCAACCAAAAGAATCCTTTTTATGTTATTCTAGTTTTATGTTTTTTAATTGGCAACCAAAAGGCTTCCTTGTTAGTAACTGGTATACCGTTCCAGTGCTAAACAGTGCTAAATCTAATCGAACCCAAAATCAGCAGTATTCAACATCATCTTCGGCCATACATGATTCACAAAAGGAGACCCGTGGAAGGGAAACAATGGGAATGTCAAGCCTCGTCAATGCCAATGCACCACTGAATGTAGGCTTCATATCATTTTCGTCGTTTCGCGATGTGTTGTGGAAAGCAAGACACTAGGCGGCGTCCGTTCCGCAGCGAGCCGAGCTTCTAAACGTCGGAAATCTAGTTGTTGTTGGTGAAAATAAGGCAATGGCGGATAGACGAACGGGCGGACCCTTTGTCGGCAAGTTACATTTACAGGCGTTACGTACGGACGTGACGTACGCGAGACATCCGTAGCGGGACACGAACGGCTCCAGTACCGGGTTTCACCCGGCATTTGTACTTTTTCTGACCCGCCCAGCTGAACGTCTTCAAAAAAACTGTGTAGAAAGGAAGCAGTTTTGTACAAAAAGCAAACGTTAATGCTTCCTTCATGAATTTTCACGTAGAATCTGAAAATAGTTTTTCAAGAATTTTTGAGAACAAAAACTTTCAAAAATCCAAACTTTAAGCTCGATTTTCCACCAGTTGTAAGCGAGATTTGAGGAAACAAAAAACACGTCACCTTGCTAAACTCGATTTTAGAAATCTTACAGAATTTTTTCAGAATTTTGTGAGAAAAAATATTCCTAACTATGAACCGCGGCTATGAACCCGATGTAAAGCCAGTTTTTCAAGTTTTCATTTTTTTAACGAACATGAATAATGGAACAATCGCGGTTTAACAAAATATTTTGTTTTCACAATTTCTTCCACACTCGTGGATTGCCAGCTTCAATCTGTACCGGGCGTGCAAAAAGCAATCTTTTTCGTCGAAAGTGTCCTCAAGTTTTGTGTAGTGCGGACGATTTCATAATTTTAACCAGCAATAAAGGACGCAGCTATTAAAAAAGGAAAATCTCAATAATTCGCTTTTCATCGCTATTAAATACATATCAAAAAAGGAAAACTTTTAGCGCCAATTTGCAACCTCCGCACCTGGTACCGTTAGTGAGGCCATAAAAAAAGAGCGGTCCCGCGGCAATCTTTCACGAAGCTAATTTTTTCAAATTTTGTTCCTCGGGTTTAGAGCCATGTTTCGAGAGATGATTGTTGTTTTGGCGCTCATTGCCTTGATAATTTTAACACCGGAACGGGTAGATGGCGCCGTAACGCAATGCGTTGTTTGCGCCACATGCACCTCCTCGGACACGGCCGTGTCGGATTGTACCGATTCTGGAGTCAATTTCTTTTACTGCTGGAAGATTATAGCAAACCTGGTAAGAAAATTGAGTTTCGAAATAATTGCTTTTCACCAAAAACTTATTTTCACCCAAAACTTGAAGGTTGATGGTTCGCAACAGATTTCCAAAGGCTGCTCGGCGCAGTGTAACAACGCTATGAGCGCAACTCTCACCAAAGTCTATTGTTGCAATTCCAATGGCTGCAATTCAGCAAATAAAACAACGCCAATGCCCTCGATTTGGACAATTCTTCTTGGCACCTCAATGCTCTTGGCTTTGAAAAACTTTTTTTGACTACTTTTTTGAAAAATTTAAAAACAAACCTTGGTTTAATTTCAATTATAATATGGAATAAGTTCAAGAAATTTACCTTTTTCTGTAATTTTTTGTATTAGAAAACTTTAAAATGAATTTTCGAAATTCTGCTCGGAGTTTTGCGATTGGTTGGTTGGCAATGTTTGCTATTTTCAGCCCGCCAGTCTTTGGCCTGACGTGTTACAACTGCATCAACTGTTCAACACAACAGCAATATCCAGTCGCTCAATGTTCGACGTCTGATGTCTACTGCGTTGCGG
Source organism: Zoophagus insidians (assembly GCA_004114325.1). NCBI lineage: Eukaryota > Fungi > Zoopagomycota > Zoopagomycetes > Zoopagales > Zoopagaceae > Zoophagus > Zoophagus insidians. The sequence goes on along the minus strand of QZWR01000229.1, from coordinate 5,780 downwards.
ATATTTTCACGTTCCCGGACATGCAATCTTACCGCTACTGTGCGTCGGCATGCACGAGCACGAAACCGAACGGCTTCTTCGAGGAGAATTGCTGTCAACACGACCTTTGTAACGGCGCTGAAACTGACGTTGTTAAAAAAGCTACCACCAATTTACTGCTTGCTGCCTTGATCATTTCAGTTTCAGTTGTTAAAGTTATTGTTTTTTAAGGTTAACACCGAATATTTTGGTACGTGTCAATGTCACGTGTTTTTCATTTAAAAAATAAAAAATAAATGACTCGAAAGGTGCAAAAGCGTCATTTTGTTAAGAAAAAAATGTGCCCAGATTCAGGGCGTTAAAAAAATAATAATGATAATAATAATGAAGCTTTCAAGGTCACACACAAGCATACCTACACACATACCTACCTATACACACACGCATGCTCGTGCTGCACACCACTATAGTGATAATGCACTTCAAATAATGGGCTCACTGCCATTGTTCTTTGGCTAAAAAATTGAAGAAGACTCGTGTCATAAAGGTAATAATAACCTTCACACGTAAGCTATCTGTGGCTAAAGTTTTTTGTTCACAACAAATGCTGCAAGAAAAAATGGCCAAGCTATTATTGCTAGCAATCTTTATTATAATTGAATTGCAATGCTATCAACAAGCATCTGCGGAAGTTACCTCTTGTGTTCAGTGCTTCGATTGTAAAGCCTCAGATAACATTCCAACTGCGTGCCCTCAAAGTGGCAATAAATTCTGCTGGTTTGACATTTTTTTCATTTTTTGTTGTTTAAATTATAAATTTGTAAACAATTTATAATTTTTTTAGGAAAGCTTTTTATGACGGCAAAACGACAACAAAAGGCTGTACGGCATCGTGCGATCCCTATGAAGACGCAGTCGTAGCTAAATTATGGTGCTGTTCGACGGATGGCTGCAATTCGTCACCGCCAAGTGCCATGACTTCGACACCACAAACGCGACTTGTCTTTTTGATATCACTATTAGGGACCTACTTTCATAACCAGGCAGTTTGAATACCAGCCGGGACAGTGATTACCAGTGAATTTTGTTTTTTTTAAAGGGCGTGAAAAAAGGATTGAACAAATTGAAAATAAAATAGTGCGGCAAGATGAATCAATTGTCGGCTGGTTATTTTTATAAAAAAATGAAAGGAGTTTGTGAATAAGTAATAGAAATTTGCTCCACATTTTTGTAAAGTTTCTTCAAAACTAATGATTCCAGTAAAAAAGCTGGCTTGTTCACATGGACGGTGAATAATTTCTCGCCAAGAATAGGCGTTCTTCGATTCATCAATCTTGAGTTACCTGCAAAATGCCCTTTACGCGGGCATCATTACTAGAAGCCGACAAAGAAAATTGCAAACTTTTCTGCAAACTTGCACACCGTTGCAAGGTGGGTTAGATTCCTCGCGACGCTTAGATTTTTGTTACCTGGGCATGCTCTCGGTGAGATCAATCTACCGTGAATGAACCTAAGCGTCGCGAGGAATCTTAGCAAACATCAAACGCATACCGTCCTTGAATTGGTTCACTTTTTATTCAAAAAATTGAAAATTGGACTTAATTATTTGTCTTTTTTACATTTTTCAAAGTTTCCAAGTCCACTTGATTTTTTACAACCTTCACCCACCGTTTATTATCATCATAGCCAGCCATCTTGGCGTGTAGTGACGATGGTCATTACTTATCTCTTCATGCGTAGGTATATAGTAGTGAGGCGGCAACCGCACTCACGTTTTGTTATATAATCATATTATAACGGTAGAATAGCTATTACACATCTCTTAGACAAAGGCAATAACATTATTTAGCCGAGAATATGTCTAATTATACTCATAATTTTGTGTAGAGTCATAGCATTATAAAAGATAAGTAAAATAAATACATGAACAAAAATGAAATTGCCTGTTAAAATTTTTAAATTTATTTCGACTTTTATCGCCGTCAACTTCATCCTTTTCACATCCGACCGCCATGGCAAGGTTCAAGCACTACAATGCTACTCGTGCATGAACTGCAAAGGCAGCGAGTGGCCGGTCCAGGATTGCGTTAGTCTCGTTATATATAATCAATTTCTTAAATTTATTTTTTGTTGAAAAAATAATAATCGATTATAATTTTTCGTATTAGGGCCTCGGCACTTGGTACTGTATCAAATATGATATAACATTCCCTGATCAACAAGAGCGGCGGTACTGCTCGCAGCTATGCGTCACCAAAAAGAATGACGGCTATACAAGTGTGGCGTGTTGTTCGAGCGATCTTTGCAACAAATCGTCGAATAATCGAAGGATTGAAACTCAATCGTGGCTAATGTGCGCCTTGTTCCCAATAACAATGACATTATTACCTGCATTTAAAAGGCTACAAAATTAGTTGAAAAAATAAAAAGACTACGATAATAAAAATGACAGTCAATTTATGTAGAAAATAAGGGGGACAGGTGAGACCAGATCCCAAAGAACCAGAATCATGGATCATCTACCCCGGTGGACCACTGCTTAGATTCTCATAAACTGAGATCTTTACCAGACCTCAAGCTGTCCCAAAGGACCAGGATCATTCACCCGGGTGGACCACTGCTTAAATTCTCAAAGAGTGAGGGTTTTGCCTAACCTCCAGCTGTCCCAGAGGACCAGGGTCATCTACCGAGGTGGAACACAGCTTACATTCACTAAAAGTCAGACTTCCACCAGACCTCCAGCTGTCCCAGAGGACCAGGGTCATTCACCCCAGTGGACCACTGCTGAAATTCGCAAAAGGTGAGGGTTTTGCCTAACCTCCAGCTGTCCCGGAGGACCAGGGTCATCTACCCAGGTGGACCACAGTTTGAATTCATAAAAAGTCACACAAATTTTATTTGATTTCTTATATTTATTTTCTATTTTTCCGACAACCTGGAATTTAGTAATAATTTACTAATAATCTGAAAAATATTATCACAGTTGTTTCACGATAACTGCCAAAAACAGAAGAAATAAAACGTGATGTATTTCAAACAGGCTATTCGGCGGTGGTGAAGAATTGCAGTTATCAGTTGAACAGCACCACAGTTTAGCTACGATGGCATCTTCGGAGGGAATGCAACTGGGCGAACAGCCTTTTGATATTACCTTGCCGTCGTAAAAGGCCTTCCTGAGAAGAAAAAATTAAAGTAATTTAATTTCGAATTATTTTTTTTCGAATTTATTTTTAAATCGAACCAACAATAGTTGAGGTTGCCACTCGGGACGCATTCTCGGCCAACAGTTTCCTCTGGCTTGCAATCGACGCACTGGATACACGATGTAACGTTAGCCGATGTCACTTGCCACAAAACGTGCAGCGTCGTTAAAAAGGCGAGTGCAAATTTAAAACAATTTGTGAATTTCGGCATTTCTTCTTTTTAAATTTTAGTTTTGGTCAAAGGCAAAACCCTATGAAAGCCACCCTATATGAACATAACCTTTACAGACGACCTCGTCAATTGATGACCATTTAGCCGCGGTTAAAACAAAAGATAAAAGATTAATGAACTCGCACTCACACTGATATTATTATTAGTATTATTATAAACTTGTGGCGGCCACTTATAATATAACTGGCGTTGTTTAAAGGCGCCGGCGGCTCACAGATAATAATGTAAATTGGCTCGGAAAATTAACCCACCGCAGTGTTTCATTTTTGTCAATTTTTTATTAAAAGAATTGCCAACAACACAAATGTTTTCGAATTTTGAAAGTTTGAATTTCTTTTCCTCCATCCTCGAAAACTTCTGTTTACAAATTTCCTCGCTATCTCACTATCTCAAGGGAGCCGGTTGCTGTTTTCTTTATCACAAAAGAGCGATAAAGTGATAAAAATGACATTGCTGGCGCTGCATGACACTGAACGCAGTGTAAAAATGGCAACAACCATTAGGAGCAAACCAACAGATGAAGAGGTGGTCGAAATTTTGTGCCGTAGCTATGGAATTAAAACCGCTAGTGTGACGCAACAAAATGGGTGGAGCGATGCAACCTATAAGGTTGTCGATGCGGCCAGCCACAAGGCATTCACCTTCAAGGCCCTAGTCAACCCTAGTACCAACAGCAACGACCAAATCGGTAAATTCTTTTCCAGACCAGGACTTTGAAGGGGATCAATGAGCTAGAGACAACCTCCTTAATTTTTATTCATGTTTTAATTAAAATTTAAATGAATTTAATTTCAGTTTTAATTGTGAATTTTAGTATTCTTTTTTCCTTTCTTTTCAGAAGCTGAACTGGCGCTAATCAGTCATTTAAAGAGCCATGGTCTACCTGTTCCCAGCCTGGTTCCAACGTTGACCGGGCATTTTTATGGCTACTATAACAAAGCAGATAATCAAAAATGGCCCTACCGGCTTCAGACCTTCATTGACGGAGGCCTCATGGACGAAAAGCACTTTACGGCCGATCTTTGCCGTCAACTCGGCGATTTAACCGGCCGGGTGGTCGCCGCTTTGGCCGATTTTCACCACCCCTTCTACGACAGCAGGCCAGATGTTGATTTTCTTATGAATTCCGCAATCGACGATCTAAAAACCATCGATCTCCTGGCTGAATTCGCCAACGAACCAGAACGCTCATCGCTGATTGATCGGTTTTTATTGCCGAAATATCGGGAAATTGTGACCACGAAGCTTGACCACTTGCCGGTTCAACAAATTCACTGCGACATTCACGGCGGTAACGTTGTTTTGAATGAAAATGGGACTTCAATCGTTGGCCTCATCGATTTCACCGATTCACGGCGGACGCTTCGCATCACCGAACCGGCGGTCGCTCTTTTCAGCGTCATGGCCTTTGCAAGCGATCGTTTTGAAGGAACTAAGGCGTTGATGGACGCCTTTTCGGCTCACGTCCGCCTTAACGAAGCCGAACAGCACGCACTACCAGTGGCAACAGCTGCAATCATAGTCCACGCCCTGGCGATTGATGCACATTTAAGGCGGCTCGACCCGGCGTACAAGGTCTACGGCTATTTGGCCAGTTTGTACGAACACGGATGGGACATTGCCGAAGAGTTGTTGACAAGATAAAAAATAAAATCAATTTTTTATTTGAAAACAGTAAAATTCCCATTATTTAATTATTAACTCAAGGCAGGCCGGTACTTTTTCGGTACCGGCAGAATTCAAACAATTTCCTTTCATAGAACTTGATATAAATAAAATCGTGCCGCTAAAATTATGTAACAGAGCCAACCGCGTTTACGGTTTTTTACGGCTTTTATGTCGCGAGGATCAAGGGTTCAGAGTTCAGATCATTCTAAAATTTTGGAAACTACGCGCCATAAATGATGATGCTGACATTTGATATTTGCCATTTCTCATTGAGGACTTGAGTGTGACACCGTGTTTTCTTTTAATCACTCAACAAGGCCACAGCACCACCGATCAACTGACGGAACACTTTCGCTATGATGGCGAGTCGAAATTCTAGCCGCCAATTTTGCTCTTCTCGAAAATAATCTTAATAACATGCGCTGAACAATTGCCTCGCTTCGCTAAAGCCAACACGGAATTGCCTAAATTATCGTTGATATCGACAGCGGCACCTGATGACAACAATGACTCGACAATGTTGGAGCGCCCAAAGAGAGCAGCGATCATTAAAGCAGTTCTGCCAGATTGGTTTTTTAAATCGACGATGTCGCCGTGTTTCAACAACAGTTCCACAACCCTGCCGTGGCCGTTTTGACTAGCTAACATGAGGCCAGTCACACCGTTGCTATTTTGAATGTCCACGATGGCGCCGTGTG
>QZWR01000228.1:0-25202 GCA_004114325.1 Zoophagus insidians | reverse complement strand
TATTGCACTCCTGAGTTGCTTCACTGCAACTTCGGTTCCCTCCCATCTAAAAACACATCAGTTCCAGGAGAAGTTCACCCCCCTCAAGCCTAAAGCTTGCCAATTACATTTTAATAAAGTGGTCTCCTAAAAAGGGACTTTAAAAAAATAAAAATTTATTTTTATTTCAATACAGTATGACATCACCGTAATCATAATTCATCAAAGCAGTTAGGAACGCTCTCCATAAGTTCCCCTTATTATTTCGCCTCCATATGAATTCTAATAAATGTATTCCAACATATTCAGCAGTTCGACTTCTACAGGGTATTTTTGCTTTGATTGCTGCCCAAGGCACTTCAATTGTATTAGTGTGCACACCGGTCATTGGGTCCACAAAATATTGAGAATAGTTAACAGTTCTATGAACCATTTCATTATCTTCCACAAGTCGATATCCTCTCCATAAGTCAGTATGGACTATAGACCCAGGTTCCACAAATTGATCGATTAATCGCAGTAGGGTATCCTGATTTCGATTTTCAACAGGGATTAGAAAAATTCTTCGTTCAGGATTCCATTCGACTCCTCCAACGACCCAAACTCCCTCCACCTGGTGACCTCGATTGTATTTTCTCTTTCCAAATTTGGATTCGTCGATTTCCACAACAATTCCAGGTCCTCCAATTCGTTGATAAACTAATTGGTTCGTTTGTCCGACTAACATTTGAAGTTCGGACACAAACTGTGTCACAGTTTTAGGCGAAAATTTTGTTTTCTCACAAATTGATATGTGAGTATCATTAGCAAGCCATAGATAAGCTATCATTAACGCATCGTTGACTTTAATCCGTTTTCCTGAGAAAAATGAATGGACGAATACAGATATAGCCCTTCTGCACGCCTTTGTTGTACATCTCCAAACCAGCCCACTCCTGGTCATTTTTCCACCGCAAAAGTCGCAAAATATCACCACCAATAAAATATGCTGATCCTGTAAATGTAAAATTGTTGATTCTTCTGTGGCAGCAATTTCAGTAATAAATTTAGTAAGTTGCGGGAGCATATTGGAAGATGATTTGAAAATATTAAGGTATTTGGATAAATTGATTTAATGAACAATTGAGTGATTAAAAAACAAAAATGTATTTCAAATGGTTCATAATAATTTGACAATCACGTGGGAAAAACGATCATGTGATGAAAGGGACAGTCATATTCCCATTCAGCCTATTTTTTTGGTCTAAAGGGAAATCCAATTTCAGTGTTGAGCCAGTTTCATTGAGGGGTTAATGGTAAAAGAAGTGTTGTCCAATGAGTCAAGGAAGTTATTTTAAAAACGTGATGACAAATGAACCACGTGCTATTTGCGTTTAAGAACGGTTTGTGAGATTAGGTCCAAGATGGAAAATCCACGTGTCTTCCGCAATTATGTCGAAACGAATTGATCAGTTACTGCAAAGAAGTCATCGAGAATTCGGGATTCATTATTCCGACTATCTAGCGAACCATTTAGTACATCATTTGCTTACTTTGAAAGGATTGGGAGGTAAGGGTTTTTCAATGTGCGTTAAATAATAGCCGATGAAATTCGCTTGCAAAATTGCTTTGATACATACAGTCGAAACCTTGAACCAAGAAGACCTACTTCCATTACGATAAGTAGAGAAAATTGGAGAACTCATTTAGGAAATGCAGAGTATGCTTTTGCTCTTTGTAAGAATGTTTATTATGGTGATTCAATGAAATAGGTTGTATGACAGCTATGTGGAGTACTTTGATCAAGAACTACAAGGAAATGATACCAACGAAAAAGTTTTGCAGTATTTACCAACTATATTACCTTCTTTGATTGGAGATGCGTTGCATCCGTTAATACACCTGGGTTTTGGACTGGAGTTCTACCAACCAGTTGTAGTATCAGAGGCTCTTGCTTTTGGATGCATCAACAATTCCGAATATTACGATAGCTTTGTTTATAGCTACAGAAACCTACCTAATGCTACCAATGCAAGGAGTTCAGCCATGGAATTAATCCAAGAGTTACATCAGGAACCATTATTGGATGAAGTGATTCGCACTGTGAAGCGTGACGGTCCGTTCAAAGATAGAATGATGACTGTAATAAGGGCTGGAGAAGGTTTATTCCTGAATAAGCTGAATAGGTGGTTGTTAAATGGTACTGCCCTTTAAGCATTGCTAATGTGTGTATAAAAAGAAGGACAAATGGACCTTTTGAAAGATTTAGAGGAACTTTACTTGCTGGCTTGTAGGATGTATCTGTCCACGTTAGAACACCCCACACCATATCTGGATTTCTTCATCTTGCACACCATAACTGGAATACATGCTAGTCGAATAATCACCGAGTTCTTGAAAGATGAGTCAAATTTGCAGTTCTTGCTTTTGCGTGCATCCTTCTTTGCTCTAATGACAGTATATTGCACTCAAAAACGACCCAAAATCATGGATGACTGGGAGAAATATGCAGAAATACAAAAGAATCTAAGTTGGGATGAGATTATTGACTTGGCCAAATCCACAGATGAAGAACATGTGCCCAAGGTAGTTCGAAGTGTACGAGAGGCAAGTATGATTTGGCCACAACATGAATTGCTCTTCAAAGTCGTTGCTGGACAGACTGCGCAGAGAATCAGAACAGGTGAAGAGTTTGAATTCGATGGGAAATAACAAAATTGTCGAAATAAATTTAAAATATTGTAAGAAATATCTTAAGCTTTATCCATATCATTGATGTTGAGTAAAAAGTTTAAAATATCACTCAAAGTAACCACTCCAATCAACTTGTTTTCCTTATCAACCACCATGAATCGATGAACTCTGGTCTTTCTAAGCGTGGCTAACATTGAATAAAGTGTATCATTGATATGACAAGTGTGTACACCCTCAAAATCCTTATAACTCAATTGTTTAGGTGTGTGCAGTAAAAAAGGGAATACCTCGGATCTCCTTAACAATGCGGAAGACACGGGCATATCCAAATCCTTGTAATTTCCTCCCAGCAGTAGATTCTTGATGGAACAACATCAGGACACATTAAGATGAAACACTTACTAATACATCTGCTTTTTCATATACGTTCAATAATACGCCTAATATTTTCAGCTATAAATAAAATGTATGTTTACCTTGGTTATTAACAATAGGGATGGCAGTGACTCTCTTTTCAACAAACATGCGGATTATTTCTATAACTGGCGTGGACATTTCAGCAGTAGCGATATCCTTAAAACTTCCCACTTTCAAATCCTGCAAAGAAGTCTTTAACTGTGATAACTGCACAAACTATGTTTACTAATATTAGTGCTATCAAAGAAATGCATACGTTTGTAGCGATAAATCTAATCAGTCGATATTGTGTTAATACGCAAACTACCAGGTCTTGACCAGTGTCAGGGTTTTGTTCGATTAAAGGCAGTCTTCTAACTCCACCTTTTTGAGCCATTAACGTTGCTGCTTCCTTTAACGTGGCTAAAGGACTTAGATTAGTCAAAGAAGAGGATTCCTCTATGGCGTATTCTTTCAATTTCTCTAGAGTAAGGGGATAAAAAGTCAACAAATGTCAACATTTATCAATACCTAGAAGCTGAAATATTTAACATATTAAAGAAATTAAAACAACCTCTCATTGTTTTAATTTCAAAATTCTCCAATTCTGTAATTATCGAGGAATAAGCGGAAGAATTGTTATAGTAATGATGTATCAACCTTATCAAATCCGTCATGGTCAACATCCCAGAAAATTTTCCATTCTTCGCATCATAAAGTGGAGCCGAATTTACCCCTGAATATTAATAAACAATTTATATGGTACAGAATACCATTTTGTAAGAGAATAAATAGGGCTTTTTTAACCAACAAGTTCACATCCAAAATCACTACTCTGAAGCTAATAGGTAATACATCATACACGGTATGTCTTAGCAAGAAATCGTCTAGTAATTTCTTGGAATGTTGAAGTCCTGTAGCACGTTTGACCTGGCCTTTTACAGAATTAGAAGTCATGTAAAGGAGAGTAGTAGGGGACTTTAATCAAGAATTCTGTAAATGATTAGCTTTGTGGTGTGGAAATAATTCCTTCACATTTTGTGTCATGGCTAACAACAAACCTCCGACCAGTATCCTCCCTTCAATACCGTCGACAATTCAACCCATAGCTCCCTCAGATCCCCCACGTTCGCTTCAGGTTTTTCCACTAGACCATCATGTGTCCGATCACTTGCTAAGAGAATCCTTCGCCAAGTTTGGACATCTGGTCTCGTGTCGAATCATTCCAAATAAGGTATTCTTGTTCAATTAAATGCGGATGTATCCTACCCTGATTCGTTTAGCCGTACGGCGGTGCCAGTTACGGATTTGTTGAGTATGCCGATCATAAGAGTGCCGAATCTGCGGCGTTTAACATGAATGGGAAAAAGCTTTCAGAAGGGGTAATCTTTTCCCATATTATTGTAATAACCTCCATTGGTTAACAAGGGGCCAATTATTCGAGTCGCTCTTGTTCACCCAGAAGATATGCTGATATCTGAACATGGCAATCCGAGCAGCTCGAGTAATTCTCATCTCTTTTCTATAATCTCGCCCATCCATCAGTAGATGCGCATCAATTATTTATTGGGGATCTGAGTTCTGAGGTCAACGATCAAATGTTGGCAGCAGCCTTTAAAGCGTATGGAAGCTTGACGTAGCTTTTACTCCATTTCCTCACTCTCTTCTTTTTATGCTTTTCCTTAGTGAAGCTCGAGTAATGTGGGATATGAATACTGGAAAGTCGCGTGGTTATGGTTTTGTCTCTTACAAGGACAGATCGGTAACATCATTTTGCCCTTTAAATTATGATTCTTGACTGATTTAATTAATGCAGGAAGCTGAAGATGCCTTAAAACACATGAATGGTAATATTTTTGTGTTACACAGTGGTTAATTATTACCTTAAAAGGACAATGGGTGGGGAATCGTCCAGTTAGAGTAAACTGGGCCAATCAGAAAGCATCCAGTCCAACTCGTACAACTTGAACCAGCTCTTTTTAATTAAACCTTTAGAAATAGGTTCTGTTTCTTCACCAACTTTCTTTGAAGATGCCCTGGTTCAAGCGCCCTTTCACAATACTACAGTTTATATTGGAAATCTACCTTTCTTTACTACACGTATTACTTTTGGTTATATTAATATAGAGCTTGTTCAGAAGAACAAATCACCCCGTTATTTGAGCAATTTGGAATGATACTGGAAATAAGAATGCAATCTGACCGAGGTTTTGCTTTTGTGAGGTATTTTTACTTGAGATTTCCTACACTGAAGCTTCTAAGGATGGACTCGCATAATGCTGCAGCAATGGCAATTGTAAAACTTAATGGAATGAGCATGAATGGTCGCCAACTTCGGGTGAAATTCTTTAAATGGTTATATCTCACTCAGGGTTAGTGTGCGTGGGGAAAGGATCGGGCGATCGATCAACCTCAAGTGATGTGGGCAAATCCTTTGATGTCTTCCCCGCCAATTCCTTCCGCTACTCCGTTTCAGTATCCCAGCATGTCTCAGGGAGGAATTGGGTATCTTCCTTCGGGAGGTATGGAATACCCGCTCTCACCACCCACTGCAATGATGACTACAACGGCTACAACCATGGACTCTGGTAATTATCACCCCAACGGAATAATGAGTGCTTCTCCACCTCCGATGTTTGCACCTCTTAATCCTGGAAGTGCTTCTCCACCTCAAATGTTCTCTCCTGGTTCGCCAGTAATGTATGAACAAGCGTTTCTTGGCAATGGAATGCCAAGTATGTATGGACAATTAATGCCAAATGCTTTTATTCCACCTAATCACTCGGGGCAATTCTTACCAGGTTCGAATGGAATGATGGCGGCCTATTCTGGACATTCGATAAATAGTTTATTGCAAACTGCTTCTGGTCCGATGAATCCACAGGTCAACAACTACATGATGACTCAGCAAAATTTGGGAGGAAATGCTGCTTATAGCGGAGGAATGCTCCCAGGAATGATGTATGGAGGTGCTTCCATGGGTGGTGGTGGTAATATGACAACAAATGGTGGACATCATTACTTATCGCAAAACCAACAACAACACCAACATAATCAGATGGTCACCAATCACCAGAATGGAGAAAACATCAATGACGCGTAAACTTCAAAGCTGATAATTTAGCGAGGTTGGTCAGAAAGTTCAAACATATACATATCACTCAATATAATAGGAATAAATAAAAATGTACTAAAGTTGAGATTAATCATGAGAGATTAAGAGAGAGAGAGAGAGGTGGTGACTGTTGTTGTTTCCCCCCTGCAGTTTTACTCCTAGTGCAGAAACATTCAGAAGTAGAAGTAATGTTTGTTTACAAAAGAGGTAAACCTTGAGAGTCCAACAATTTATCATAATTATAAAAAGATGGACGCAAAGAACGCGTTGCTTTTGACAAAATCACTGCTAGATTACATAAGCTGTGTTATGGATTAGATACTGAATATGTTGATCCTGTTCAAATCACTCAAAAAGTATCCATTTCATCGACTAAAGTTGATTGTTGAAGGTTATCTCTGGAGTATATCAAGGTGTTACAACAGTTGAACTCGACAACTTGGCCGCTGAAACTGCTGCCTATATGACCACTAAACATCCAGACTATGCATTATTGGCTGCTCGTATTGCCATTTCCAACCTACACAAAGAAACATCTGATTGTTTTACCGATGTGATTGGACGTCTCTATAATTACGTTAATCCTCAAACTAAAAAACCAGCATCAATGATTTCACAAGTAGCTTATGATTTCATTCAGGTAAATTTACATATTCAAAACTACGTATTAAGGTGTAAGGCAGGCCAATGCCAAAACCCTAAATGAAGCGATTGTTTATGAACGGGATTATAATTACAACTATTTTGGCTTTAAAACATTAGAAAGATCTTATTTGTTAAAGGCTAATGGAAAGATCATTGAAAGACCTCAGCATATGTTAATGAGAGTTTCTGTTGGTATTCACTTGGGTGACCTTGAGGCCATTATACAAACCTATGAGTTGATGTCCAACAAGTATTTTATTCATGCTTCTCCTACGTTGTTCAATGCTGCTACGCCAAGACCGCAACTATCTTCTTGTTTTTTGTTGACCATGTCGGATGATTCAATTGATGGGATTTATGAAACCTTGAAACTGTGTGCGCAAATCTCCAAAACTGCAGGTGGCATTGGACTTAATGTTCATTGTATCCGTGCTGCTGGTTCTTATATTGCAGGAACCAATGGTTATTCCAACGGTCTGGTTCCTATGTTGCGTGTTTATAATAATACCGCTCGCTATGTGGATCAAGGTGGTAATAAAAGACCTGGTGCGTTTGCTATTTACTTGGAGCCCTGGCATGCGGATATCTTTAGCTTTTTGGACTTGAAAAAGAATACGGGGTCAGAAGAAAATCGGGCTAGAGATTTATTCTATGGACTGTGGATTCCTGATTTGTTCATGAAACGTGTAGAAAAAAACGAAAGATGGAGTTTATTCTGTCCTGCTGAATGTCCTGGCCTATTTGAAGTTTGGGGCAGTGAATTTGAAGTATGTATTTTCCCTTTCCTTTTAATACCATTTTTTTAGGATTTGTATGTAAAGTATGAAAAAGAAGGTCGCGCACGTAAAGTAATTGATGCACAGAAACTTTGGGCAGCTATTATTGAATCCCAGGTTGAAACTGGCACACCATACATGCTTTATAAGGATTCCTGTAATCGCAAGTCAAACCAACAAAACTTGGGAACCATAAGGTGTAGCAATCTTTGCACCGAAATTGTTGAATATTCTTCACCAGATGAAGTAGCTGTTTGTAATTTGGCAAGCTTGGCTTTACCTGCATTTGTCAAGGATAAAAAGACCTTTGATTATGAAAAGCTTCATCAAGTTACTCGTGTAGTAACCAGAAACCTTAACAAGATTATTGATATTAATTATTATCCTGTTGAACAGGCCAAAGTGTCCAACTTTAGACATCGTCCTATAGGTATTGGTGTTCAAGGATTAGCGGATGTATTTTTACACATGAGAATGCCTTTTGATAGCGATGAGGCTAGGGATATAAATCGCAAAATTTTCGAAACCATTTATCATGCAGCCTTGACAGAATCATGCAAACTTGCTGCGAAACATGGCACGTATCAAACTTATGAAGGTTCGCCCGTTTCCAAGGGGATATTGCAATATGAAATGTGGGGAGTGACTCCTACTGATTTGCATGATTGGCAATCCTTGAAGGAGGATATTAAGAAACACGGTGTTAGAAATTCCTTACTGGTAGCTCCAATGCCAACCGCATCTACTTCTCAAATTCTTGGAAATAATGAATGCTTTGAGCCCTACACCAGCAACATCTATACTCGTCGCGTTTTGGCTGGGGAATTCCAGATAGTTAATCCATGGCTGATGAAGGATCTGGTGGAGCTGAGATTATGGGATGAGGAAATGAAAAATCGCATTATTTCTGACAATGGAAGCATTCAAAGAAGTATGTATTTATATTTATCCTCACTGTTGATGATTATTTTAGTTTCACAGATTCCTGAAGAGATTAAGCAACTTTATCGTACCACCTGGGAAATATCGCAAAAGGCTATTTTGGACATGGCTGCTGATAGAGGCGCCTTCATTGACCAATCGCAATCACTCAATATATTCATTGCTGAGCCAACTTATGCTAAACTGACCTCCATGCATTTTTACGGTTGGAAGAAGGGATTAAAGACTGGGATGTACTATCTCCGCACCAGGCCGGCTGTCGATGCTATCAAGTTTACCGTGGATAAAGCTATGGTTGATAAGGCTGGAAAAGTGGAAAATGCTACCGAAGTTGCTACTTCTTCGCCTTCAGCCGAGGCAGCAGCAGCAGCAGCATTGCTATGTTCGATAGATAACCCAGAAGGCTGTGTTATGTGTTCTAGCTAAGCCTTTCTAATATGCTGAATTTATACGATAAATCATGCAGCAGCTAAAATAAATATTGCTTTTGTTTCTCTTTCTCACTTTTTCTCCATTCTTTTTAGAAGTCCATTCTCGACACTTTTCACCTGTACTTGCTTTGAACACTCATGATTCCTGAACCTAAATCCTATTCCTTTGCTCGCATTGGCATAACTTGTCTCTTATTCCTGGCGGTGGTGAGTGTTGGAATCTTCAATTATCTCCGTTTCATCAATTCTGCCCCGATATATCGGTCGACCAAGTTAAATAGACCGTTAAAGTTTCCAAGCATACTAGTCATGTCCAACTATAGGGATGGTGATGCAGTGAGTATCAATTGTCATCGAGTGTTTAAAAATGAAACGGCAGTCGATACCAAATTTCAAACGCAAAAACCCATAAAATTACAGCAAAATCCTGCAAAAGACAAGGATTACAAAGTTGATGATTTCCAGGGAAACGTTTATGTGAATACTACGGATTATTTACTAAATGCATATGAGGAATTACCGAAACCCTTGGAAGCTCCGTTCAAGAGTGAGACACCAGACCTTTACCTTCTTTGCAATGTAACCATCAATAATCCGACAAGAACCTCACCGTCAAGCCTCTTGGGCCAAGTATTCGTTGAACGTATTGCCACCAAGTCTAATGCGAAACAACACACGCCTGCTTTTCCTACCTCCACGGGAGTATTTTTATTGGCGAATTGGCAGTATATGAACCTCTATGTGACTGTATCTGAATTATGCCTGTTTTCTGATTTCCCTGGCCAATGTTCCACGGTTTATGAAGTGACGAATTCACAATCAATCGCTAGTACTTTTGACCAGTCCTTGATGCAAAATGGAACTCGAGCTTCTTCTTACTTTACCGTACAGCTGACCAACTCACCCTCGCTAACTCAGCCTGGAACCTTTGTGATCGAACAGAAATCGGAAACTAGAAGTTACGGGTATTTGGAAATCATTTCTTCATTGTTGAGTATATCAAGTGCTTGTTTAACCTTTTACTTCTGGCTAATGGGCACCAAACGATTACGCACCTTGGGGTTTATCCAAAGGATGTTTTTGAAGGATGATACAGAAAAGTTTTTGAAGCAACTCCAAGATCAAGCCCAAGGAGATGAAGTTCGCGAGCTTAAAAATGTTTTGTTTTCGCTTTATTTGGAGGAAGCTCGGACAGGAAGTCTGAAACATGAGTTTAAGCAACTGACATGATATCTCACACAAACGAACAAATAGATTATGTTTAACTTTAATTAAACAGGCTTACATTGTGTACATGCATGGTGGTGGTTATATCTCGGGGTGAAAAAGTAGATCTTTCAATCACTTGACTAGAACATGTTTTTCCACGCAGAATTACCACAATCTCTTAAACTCGAAACTCCTTCTACTGATGGCGATGTCGAATGGATACATGTCTTTTATGCATATGCCTTAATAGCCACTAACGGTGACTCCCTCTGAATGTAAAGGCTATAACTCTTGGCGTATTTGTGATAGTACTGCTGTCTTGGTCGTTGAATTTAAAACTTGGCAAAACCTTGTTGATTAGTAGCATTCGATGTGTGATCCAACTTACGATTATGGGATTTGCCCTTGATGCGATATTTAAACTAGACAACCCTGTTTACGTTGTCTTGATATGTTGTATGTTTTCTGCCTTTTAAAAAGTAAATATGGTTTTAGTGATGTTTTCCGTCATCGCTGTGGTTGAGATTGCGTTACATAGAACCCGGTTTGACTTATTTTCGGCTAAAATTGTATACTATTTTTGCCTCATTTACCCCTGATAGGAATTCCCTAGTTAATACCGTTATTTTTGGCGATATTTATTTCAAACTTTTCTGTTTGCACCATTGGTAAGTCTTGGTATCACAAAAGCGACAATTAGAGTAGGAATTACCTTGGCCACCAATGTTCGGCCTATCTTGACACCCTTCAAGTTTATACCTACGGCTGGGATGTTGATTGGGAATTCCATGTCTGGTCTGGCCATTGCCATAAATCTATTCCTTCGAAATTTAACGTACTAGTTCAATTGGATGAATTGGGCGTAACCAAGTAGAGAACAAAAAGAAAAAGTAGAAATCTTGCTAAGTTTTGGAGCTACCAGATGGGAAGCTGCCAAGCCGTTAATTCAAGAATCCTTACATTTTGCCCTTTTACCAACCATCAACTCCATGAGGTAACCTAGAATACAGCAAACTAAACACTGGCGACATAGCATTATGGGATTAATATCAATTCCAGGCATTTTGTTTACATATTATGTTTAATTACAGATGGTCAGGTTTAATGGCTGGTCAATTGGAAGGAGGGATTCCTGTGATGAATGCTGTTAGATTCCAGTTAATAATGATGTTTATGATTACTGTCTCTGTTACAATTAGCACGTTACTTGGAGTTCTGGTGCTAATATCTTTCTTGAAAGTGCTAATTAGTGATAGGTGGCATTTAACTTGAGTTTCGATGTTGACCATCGTTTAACCGTGCAAAGGTTAATTAAAGGAAATGTCAAGATTATCAAGAAAAGGTTCAATTACGATGGGAATACTAACAATTTGCATAGTGAAAGGACATCTTTGCTTCCATCAGCGATGAAAACGCGAAAAATAGGTCGAAACTCTGCATCACAATACAGCTGAAATTCCTTGAACTTTATTTTCAAAATAGAAGAAATATTTATATTCCTATTTGGGCTTCCATGTCTCTGGGCTGTAGCTACTATTGCCACCTCCATTAAAGCCACCTCTACTTAAGCCATCTCCAGAGAAGCCACTATTCCTTAACAGCGTATTTTTAATTATCTGTGTGACAATTCGTTTATAA
This sequence comes from Zoophagus insidians, assembly GCA_004114325.1. NCBI lineage: Eukaryota > Fungi > Zoopagomycota > Zoopagomycetes > Zoopagales > Zoopagaceae > Zoophagus > Zoophagus insidians. The sequence goes on along the minus strand of QZWR01000228.1, from coordinate 13,398 downwards.
TCCCGGGTTTCATCACTGCCATCAATCACTCCTCCGTCCATTCCTTCCATATAATTCTCCATGTTCTCGGGTAAAACGTAATCTAACTGAAGCTCCCAGTTTCCTTCTCCTGCTTGTAGGGCAGAGTTGGCTGGAACCCATCTTATATTGCTAAGAATAAAATCACGAACAATCGTTGGGCTTAGTGCGTTTCCATACAGCGTATATACGTTGATTGCTGCAATATTGCCTATCGCTGCTACTAGGTATTGTTCCGAGCTCTTTACCATGATTCTGCCCTTTACAAAATATGGTGCACCAGTTGTAGGATTATACAAGTTTTTACTGGATTGTTGTGATCTTGACCGGGAGTTTTCCAAAGCCAGTACGGGTACTTGAGATTCTTGTTCCGAGCTTTTAACCAGCATTTTCTTCAGCTGTTCAACGCTACTTGGGCTAAGTTCTTTTAACTTTTCCATGGCTTCCAGGTATTTCCGTTTTTGCAATAATCGAAAAACAGGGTCAGGTATTTCAATTTCAACATTTCTGAGGCTGCGTTGTTGAGAACCTTGAAGTTTCCACCAAGCAAGTCCTGGGAAACTTTCTTGGAATCGTTTGAAGCGCATGTATCTTGACAGGCCGCTTTCAAATGATGTTTGTTTGGCGCGGGTATCCACGGCTTGAACGCGCACCACACGCGTCTTGATGGTCGATGGAAGTGGCCGTTTCATCCCAATGTTTTTTGTTTGATTGGGAACATGATAGAGCTGGGGAATGTTGGGCGAGAAGCTGGCAAACCTGGAACGCCGAAACAGTTCAGAAAAGGTGTTGGTCATTTTGTTGGCTGTTTAAACGTTGTCACCCCTTTCCTTCCCCCTATACTTTTTAAATTCTCTGTTCGCTTCAAGGGCAAACTTCATGAATTATCAATCAACGATAAATTATTTTCAATTTAAGCATTGTGATACTTGCAGCTGTAGTTGTGCTCAATCTAGTGCTACTTATCACTTTTACAAGCTTCCCTCCTTGAGTGGCAAGGTATCAGTTGCTTCCATTTCTTTGCCCATCTAACCAACACAGAATGTACTCATTACAGACGTAGAAAGCAATGGTGTGGGTTACATTGTCGCAAGATATACTGCATTATCAAGAGCGGAGAAAATATTTATAACGGGTTCTAATCAGGCTGAGGTCAAAAGTACTGCACTAAAGCTTGCTGAAGATACCCAAAATCCCAACATTATTCCACTTCACCTGGACCTTAAAAGCTTTGAATCTATTGAAAAGGTCACTGAATGGTTCTTGAACCAGAAGGTTTCATTGGATGTAATGTAAGTTGTCTCTTAAGAGAAAGCTTTACGGTATATGTTGTAGCGTTTTAAATACTACCGGAATTTTAATTGAGGATTCAACCGTTAAAGGGGGAATATGCTTACAATTAATGCATCAACATTTAGGCCCATATACTCTATTGTCCAGGTTATCATCAACACTAAGGACTAATGGTCGAGTGGTGTTTTATACCACCTCTAAGATTCGATATACCGACATTTCTGATATGTTGCCTTCTATAAGTGATGAAGAATTAGTCAACTTTGACGTAAAAAATTGGCGTTGGATGCGAGGACGTCTTTGCTCCTTACTCTCGGGTTTGGCTTGGAGTGAATCCCTACTCTCTCAAGATATATTTGTCAACATTGTAGAGGTGGATCAGGATCCTAGAAATGTCGAATATGAAGCCTTGGGCGTATTGTATTGTGCTTTTGCCACAGAAATTGAAGAATCCCGCCTCTCTGGGAAGCTCTTTGGCCGTTCAGGCGTTCTTCTTCACCTTAGCATTACTTATAATCATTTGAGTGAAATTATATCAGTTTTTACCCATATTTCAACAAGTATAATTCGAAGATATTTGAAAGACTTTACCAGTTTTGAGTGGGATGATGATTTTGACGAAGAGGATGTACAAGAATTTGAACATTTGCCAAGTTCAGAATTATTTCTTTATGAAAATATGACAGGAAAGGTTGATCTATTTGTTGAACTACTAGCATTAATGTTCATAGACTTGTCTGATTTTAAATGCTAATGAAACAGAGATGTGTTATGATCTAGCATCGGGATTTGCCTCCAGAAGGGCACGCGTAATTTTAGCTTCAACCACGCTTAAAACGGCCGAAAAGCTAGCGGTTTTAATTGGGGAGACTACAGAGTCTGATCGTATTGAATCCGTTGAACTTGACCTGAATAACCCTGATCGTCTGAAGGTGGCCTTGTTAAACTTGGCCATGGTGCATCGACAGATTGATATACTGTAAGATTTGGAAAATGCTACTAACTTTGATTCAGAATTGTTAATGGTGACCTTGCTGGGAATGTGAATGTGAATGCAAAAGAGAACACTGTTATAAATGTTTACCTTGGGCTACATACAGCCTTAGCATATCTATATCCATTATTACCCAGTACAGCAATGGTGGCTTATCTAACTTATACACCACGAAAGATGGAAGATGAAGCAACTGTTGCATTTTTCAAGGCTTCTATATCTGTCCTAACAGTGATATTCAAGTGGTTTTTTAAATACTCCAACAAATTTATACGTTGCTTCAGTATAATTGAGAAAAATGGAAGATTAAAACAACAGGATTATTGTCCAAGTATGAGTGCAGACACGTTGATATTGGTTAAATGGATGTTACAACTTTTGCAATTAAACATTGATGAGCAAATCGAAGGCATTTCCATGGAACAAGTGGAAAAAACCTATGAATACTTGTACTCTAATGAAACCTTAACGCGTAACGTTGCTGATGAGCTCAAAGTAGCAAAGAAACCCGAAAAAAGTAGGCATAAAAGAATCACCCTATCAAGAAAAATTACCAACATAATTGAAAAGAGCCTGATTGCTGTGGAAAGTCAATTTAAACAGCGAAAACAAGCGGTTTCTTCTCCAAGTCTTAAAAACTCTGATACATTATCTATCGATACTGCCTTGACTGATCAGACTAACGTTGAAGAAGAGGGAAGTGAAGAAGAGGAGGTTATTGTTAGAGTTCGAAGGTTAACCAGGAAGTTTGCCAGGAACAATGATGGTGTTTTATGTGAAGTGAATGAACAAGGTATTAATGAACCAATTGGACAAATTCCAAGAGCCATTCCTGAACTAAATGAAGTAGAAAATGTCATCCCCGTTATTAAAGATGCACCCGAAGGTATTATTTTTAAGCTGCATGATGGATCTTTTTAGTAATTCCCAATGAAAATAATCTCGTTGTAGCGTCTACAGAGGAGGTCATTGTCGAGTCAACACCAACGCCAGCGGTTATGCCGAAACCTTCAAAAAAGAAGAAAATAATAAAGAAAGTAACTCGACGAGTCATGCTAGTTGGTCATGATGAAGTATCGAATTCTGAACAAAATAGCCCTGGAGTAAAGGAAAAACACTTAGTTAAGCAAGAAGCTCAAACTGGTTCCTCTTCTGATATTACCACAACCACGACAACAACAACAACAACCACTACCACCACTACCACTGCTGGGAATGCGACAATAAATACAAAAGTCGAAGAAAGCCCAGTAAAAGTTGAAGAAACCACAAATCTAATCATGACAAAAACGATGGTAATTTTTCAGCTAAACCCGAAAACTAATCTTTAAAGGATAATAATGAGGGTGAAACTGTAACTGAGGTAAATGGGGTTGGGTAAATAGACCCGTTGAACTAATTTTGTTAGGATGTGGTTGTAGAACGAGGTTTAGATCAGGACGAATTCGTTGAAGAATACTTTGAGGAAGAAATCGTCGTACCTCGTGGCGTTAACACCGAAGAGGTAGAGAATTTGGTGGAAGAAGAAGTGGAGGAGGTGGAAGAAGAGGTAGTAACACGTGGATTTAGCGTAGAAAATGACATTGAAGATGAGCAAGTTTTCATTGAACGTGATGTGGATGAGACCTTGAATGGTGTAAAAAGGAGTGAATCAAATGGGGAGATTATGGTTGGACAAGTTAGCGGAGGGGGAAATTCACCCAACGAACAACGAAGCACTGAAAATGACACAGATTCCGACAAACTTAATAATCCTACCTCATCCAGAAAGGCAAAACAAGTAAACATAATTACGAAAAAAGTACGCAAAGTTATCTTGGTTGATAGCGATGAAGACTCGGATAAACTCCAATAAAAGTCAATTCACCCGAGAAAATCCAGAGCTATTGAACATTTTGGCTGTGGTTACAGCAATAAATCCATCAAGTGCAGGACACAACCGACATGTGCTGATGGGGAGACAGCAGTACATATATGTAATTTGTACAACAAGGATATATTTCCTATTTATAGAAATCCCTTCACACTCGTCGTTACAACTAGCATCACCAACTGTAATAGTCATGAGGCGTTGATTCGCTGCTAAGGCTAGTTCTACCACAACGGGCAGATCGGGTAACCCGTATTGGATCTGGCTTAGGTAACAAGTAGAATGGTAATAGTCTACGTCACTATATTGCATCGTAATATGTGCCAATTTATGGATTCTGGACAAATCTGATTTTCTTCCAGGATTGGACAGAGTCGGAGTCTCGTGCTTCCCTGGACAACCAATTAACCGTGGTTTAATTCAAGAAATAAAATTTATTAAGAAATAAATCCAGTGATCCCTTTGGGAAGCTCTGCAAAGGTTCCAGAACCTCTTCGATGGATTCATCTTCCAGCTCAATGAGCCGAAAACAACGACCTCCGATTAATTCACCTCCTCTTGCTTCTGTGCAAGAAATGAGTACTACTTTGCGTGTTTTGTCTCCTGCTTCAGAGACAAATTCCCCATCCATCAGACCTCAATATCCCAGTCTCAGTTCGGTAACTTTGGATCCTCCCATCGTCGCCTTTTCGAACAATACCAACTCCACACCTGCTAATCCCTGGCCGCTTCCTGATCCGCAGCTCGTACCTCCTCCCCCCTCCACCCCAGGAGCCACATCCAGCATCACCGACTCTCCTCCTCTTTCTCACGAAGAAAGCTCTCCCGAGGTCGAATCTAAAGAGTCATCCGACGACACTGAAAGCGGAACTGAAAGCAAAAGGCTTAGAGAACGAGACATCACCTGGCTTAACTGGAATCAGAAGTATTCGCAGGGCTTGTTTAACCATTCGCGAATAGTTCCTCCATATCCCTTTGGCAAAGAAGAAGACATGCCCAAAGATTTCTTTTTAAGACCTCCTCCGCATCCAACTGAACTCACTAGACGTCATTCCTTGTACCGTTACCGAATTCTAAAGACTACTCTTCCAAGAAATGCTTTTCACCACTTGACATCTCTTGCTCAGAGACTCTTTGGTTGTCATATGTGTCTGGTTTCCTTGATCGATGATGACTATCAATGGTTTGTAAGTGAACAAGGGCTGGGCTGTTCATCCACCACCAGAGGCGTGTCTTTTTGTGGTCATGCTATTTTGTCGCCACCATCTGCAAGACATGAACCAATGGTTGTATTAGATGCAACCAAGGATTGGAGATTCAAGTTTAATCCTCTCGTAGTTGGCGCACCTTACATTCGGTTCTATGCTGGAGCCAATCTAGTAGATCCTGACACGGGACTTCCCCTAGGCACTCTTTGTATCATCCACCGAGAACCATGGGAATCATTTACCGAGTTGGATGGGAAGTTGTTGTGTGATCTTGCAGATCTGGTGGTAAGAGAGTTGCGTCTTTGGAGAGAAGAACAATGGGCTGAAGTAAAGAATGAAATGCAAAAACGAGTAGCCGAATTTACTGCTAAAACTGTTGCTGCGAAGAATAGTCCAAATGAGAAGGAAGGTTTTCAAATGGCTGTGGATTTTATTCAAGATGCTTTAAAGGCGGATATAGTAGCGATGATTCGTTGCTCGGATCGAGAAGATGTTGATGATTCTGCCCCCGAGGATTGTTTAGCTGTTAGTTATCAGCACCAAAAGGAGAATGGGCAAAATCAAGATCCGTGGTCAATGCAGTTTTTGGATAAGCTGTTAAATAACATGTCGTCAGAAGGATTAATTTGGCAGGATAACTTTATGGAATTCAGTGAAGATGCTGCTCCCCCAATTTTATGTGAGTTGGGCGGAGGTAAAGGAGCATGTTCAGGTGCTGTCGTTCCTGTATATAGAGTTTTGGGAGAGCGGCAATTTACCGTTGGCGGGGCTGAACAAGTAGGAATGTTGGGCAAGGGGAATGGACGACCCTTTGCACTTTTAGGTGCCTGGTGGATAGATAAACGACGAATAGTGGAAGAAATGGATAGGCGTTATCTTCAGAGCTTTTCTCTAAGTCTTACAGCCTTAGCACAAAGAGGAAGAGTAGAAGCGGCTAATCGCTCCAAATCATCCTTTGTTAATAGTATTTCGCACGAATTGCGCACTCCTTTGCATGGAATTCTTGCCGTTGTTGAGTTGCTTGAAGACACGCGATTATCTCCTGCTCAAAAGCAATTTCTTCAAACTATTGAATCTTGCGGACGCAGCCTGGTTTCAGTGGTTAATCATGTTTTGGATCTGGCAAAGATTGAACATGGTCGCATGGAAGTTTTGCAAGTTCCAGTGGATTTCTGGCGACTTTGTGAAGAAGTGTGTGATACCATGGCTGCTACTGTGCGTCCAGGTCTGCGTTTTGGAATGCGCATTGATGGAGGCTGGGATGATGCGAGGTTTGGACTAAGTGATCCAGGATGCCTACGACAAATTTTGATTAATTTAATTGGAAATGCTTTGAAATTTACTGAGGAAGGTGAAGTGGAATTGCAACTTCAAATTCCTTCACATAACGAAGAAGAGAAATTCGTGGTTTTTAAAGTTCTGGACACAGGTCCAGGAATGTCTGAGCAATTTCAAGCCCGATTATGCTTACCTTTCTCGCAAGAAAATCCGTTGAGTGGTGGTACAGGCCTGGGTCTGGCAATTACACGATATCTAGTACAAGCTATGCAGGGAGAATTTCGCGTTTGGAGTAGATTAGGAGAAGGAAGTCGCTTTGAAGTAGCCATTCCAGTGAAGCCATTACTACAAAATGATCCATTGAAAGACGAGTTTTGTCACGTTAAAAGAATCCCTGATTGGCCCAACTTACAACGAGTCTTGTTGGTTTGTTCTCCAAGGGAACGAGATTTGACTGAGCAAGTAACTCGGTCATTTTTGATGCAGCTCAAGTTACCTTCCGCAGACGCAGCAACTTTTATGGAAGTCCTAACACCAGCACAATTTCTTCGAGTGAAAAGCGTTGTGTTTAGCCTTCGATATGACCTAATATTGGTGGATGATGATCTGGATGCGTTAAAACATGCCCTGAAGTTATGCAAAGGATTCCATCGATTGATAATGATGGCTGGAATTTCATCCTGCTTTGACCAAGCCTCCAAGCTGTTGGAAGAAGCACAACAGCAACAACCCTACATTGCTACGGCTTTAATGGCCAAACCAATTGGACCTGCACGACTTTGTCAACAAATGAAATGTTTATATGAGCAAGAACAAACCTTTTATAATCAAGAAGCAGTGCGCAGTAACGTACTCGCCAAGCCAGCTTTAACCCATTCTGTAATCCCGGCTTCTCCAGCATTCACACCTACTGTTCCCTTAGAGACGCGAACATTTAAAGAAATGGGCGTACAAACAAATGCTCAGAATGTGGTAGAGCTTAACCTTAACTCTAATCTCCCCGTAATGATTTACTTAAATACCAATAATCTCCCATCTGCTTGTACTCCCATTACCGAATTACCGGATATTGCAAGGATATCTGCTCCCTTGGAGAAAACATCAGTAGTACCAAGTACGCCTATGGCAGGTACACCTTTATGCGAAGAATTAGGGGAAAAATCCCAATATTTTCCTACTGCGCCGAAACCACGCGTTTTGATTGTAGAAGATAACCCGGTGAATAGAAATATTCTAGCGACTTTATTGAAAAAGATGGGACTGGAGTTTGAACAAGCGGTAGATGGTCGGGATGGCTTGGAACAATATCAACGGCAACACTATGAGCTAGTGCTAATGGATATACAAATGCCTCGAATGGATGGTAACGAAGCAACGATAGAGATACGTAAAGTGGAAGCAGAGAGAAAAGCTGCGACAAAGACGTATATATGGGCCTTGACTGGGTTGGCTAGCTCGGCGGATGAACAATTGGTCAAGTCGAGTGGAGCAGATGACGTGCTAACCAAGCCGGTTCGAATGAAGAAGTTGCAAGAAATGTTGTACGATCTTTGGCCACAGATTGCCAAACCACCACCCACTTCAGGGAAACAGTAGCTCTTTTGTGTACTTTTTATTTTAATAATAACTTTTCATCCATTGAATGAATTCTGCTGCCAGTGCTTCAAGGTCACTTTCTTGTTGATCATCCGACTTGCTCCTAACGCTAATGGTTCCTCTTTGACGTTCTTTATCGCCCACTACCAAGAAAACCGCATAAGGTTGTTTCCTGACTTCCTTTAATCGCTTGCTTAACGAGAGGTGAAATCGTTGCTCAACATCTACGTGCAACATTTGACCCGATCCATAAAGAACTCTAGTTTTTAGGTCATTTTCCACCCACTTGGCATAATCAACCATTTCTTCTTTTGATTGATCAGAGGAGGAAGTGGTGGTTATTGGAAGTATGACCACTTGACGAGGATTAAGGAAAAACGGCCAGTTTCCCTGATAATGTTCAATCAAAATGGCCAAGAATCTTTCCAATGAACCATAAATAGCTATACTTGTTTGGTTATATCTATACAAAAGGGAGGAGAGATTACCACGATGAATAAGAACGGGGATTTGATCCTTTCCTTGGACATCTTTATAAGCAAGTTCAAAACGTTTTGGCAATTGAAGGTCAAGTTGGATGGTCGCTGTTTGATGCTCCCGCCCCAAGCCATCCATAAGGCCAACATCGATTTTTGGTCCATAAAAGGCACCTTGTTCTTTCTTGCAAGTCCAATCATAAGAGAGTAGGGCTCGTTCCAATTCAGCTTCAGCGAGATCCCAATCCTCCGAGCTTCCCAGGTGATTGGGAGGACGAGTAGAAAGAGCCAGGGTAAATGAAGGAAACTTGAAGATTTCCAGGTAGGTTTGTTTAATAAAGGTCAAGAGGTTAACGATTTCCTGGTATATCTGATCAGGACGACAAAAGATATGCGCATCGTCTTGGTGAAACCTCTTTACGCGAGTAAGACCACTTAATGCACCACTGGCTTCATTTCTACCCTAACCCTATTACTTTACAAGTTGGGGGGAGGGGAGGAGGTGTTACCGATGTAAAGTGCCAAAATCGGCAATTCTAAGTGGCAATTCCTTAAAAGTGCGTTTTTTGTGCCCGAATATTAAACAATGACCTGGACAATTCATGGGTTTAAGCCCCCATTCCTCATCCCAAGTAAACATGTCCTCTTTGAAGTTTTCCCAATGCCCGGAAGTTTCCCAAAGAGCCTTTTTGTAAAGCGTGGGACTTTGGACCTCTTCATATCCCCTCAGGCTATACTCTTTCCTTAATAGCCAGACAAGTCTATCCAACAGGCGTGTCCCATTGGGAAGGAAAAATGGAGAGCCGGGACTGGCATCATGCCAATACGCCAATTCTTGTTCGATGCAAATCTCCCGATGATCCTTGAAACCAAGTGCTGGTCTTGACGTACTAAACCAAGACCTGGACCTATAATCTTTTGTTGTAAGTTTGAGGGAAGGTGGGCAAACTTTTGATGCTGGTAGAGAAACGTCTCATTTTGGTATAGCGTGTCGCGCGTTCTTCTTTTCCTCACTTCACTCACTCACTCTTTTCTCGTTGACAAAAAAAAGTTCTTCTCCCTCAACCACCTGTTTTCCCCACTCTCAATCATGCGCGTCATAACAGCAGTAACAGTGGCAGTGATATTGTTTGTTGGCTCAAGCTTGGCTTTACCTTCCTCCCTCCCGAGCTGTTGTCAAGGGAATCCCAATCATCACTGTGGACACAATAAATAACCCTCGTTTTATTTACAAGTGTCTGGAACACTAAAAGTCAAGGTTTTTTTTTAATAGTTGGCCTTTATTTCACAGTAAAAAGCAAAAATAAAAAGCCCATTCTTACGTTTAATCAGCAAGAATTATAGGGAGGAGCAGCCGAGCTTTGTGCTATAAAGGGAAAAGTCCTACCCTTTCAGCAAAAGTCAAAACCTAGTAACTCCTGTACGTATCATCTCGGATCCTGCTTGTGACCGCGTGTCCAAACTCTCTCCCATCACCGTGCTGAGATCATCAGCCTGAGACTTGTAATCCTCCGCAAAGCCTGGCAATCCTGGCATCATGGAAAAATCGGAATATCCAGCTGCCATCATGCGTAACCGATCAGCTTGTGAAAAAGATATAGGCTGAACTACAGAGGCCACACCCGCAGGCCCATCAACTGAAGTCGTGAGCAGTGATGATGAAGTCACCGAATGTCGATCAAACGCCTGTGACACAGCATCTGAAGTAAACATCGCTGCTGCTGGAGGCGGTGGAGGAGGCATGGGAAGTCCAGAAGCATCTGAATAAGATGGATAATACTGCGTTGGTGGTTGAGCAGGTGAAGGAAGCTGATTACGCCGGTCAGTTCCCCCTGGTCCAACTAGAGGAGGTCTGTTGAAAACTTCACGAGCATCCACTTGATAACTAAAGCCAGGACGATCCTGCGCTGAATAACTCTTTTTAGGACGACCAAACTGAATCATCGAGATTTTTAAATTATTCAAAGGTCCTTCCACTAGACAGTTGTTCTCTTTGTAATGTATCAACAAGTGATACCACAACGGATGCTATCCACAAAAGGTGAGGTTTACGCCAAAAAAGAAAAGAAAGAGGGGTTACTCTGCTTAATAGTTTTGGATTACCCAGCAAGACCATTCCATATTTTGCACGCGTTAAAGCAACGTTAAGGCGTCTGGGATCGTTAAGAAATCCTATCCCTTGATGTTCGTTACTTCTAACACAGCTCAGGATAATATAATCTTTTTCTCTTCCTTGGAAGGCATCCACACTTGCTACTTCAATTTCACGGTACAATTCTTTGCGCAGTGCTCCGTTAAATTGCATGTAACTTACAATGTAGCTGCGTTGTCCTTCATAGGGAGTAATGATTCCAATCTGGACTGGTTGAACTCCAGCCTTTAAAAATTTGGTGACAATCTTTTCACAATTTGCTGCTTCCGTCCTGTTCAAGTAAGATGTTCCGCTAGTGCTAATTTCTTCCTGGCCCAATGAAGCATAAAAAAACATCGGGGTTTCTGGCAATGGCCATGGAAAATCTACATGTTTTCTTATCCGTTCTTGCACTGTTACGCCATTCTGAAGGCTTCCTTCGTAGAACAAATTGCTGGGGAATTCACTCAAGCAAGGATGCATTCTGTATTGTACTTGTAGCCTAATCGGCCTAATGCCCAATAGAACTAATCTTTCAAATAGTGATTGACATAATCCAGCTCTGGCGGCTTTCTTGTTCATAATCACCGGGCCCAATTGTTGATGATCTCCCACCAACACTGTTTGTTTTACCCCCAGGACTAGAGGAATCATGCATTCTGGCTCAGTGGCCTGAGTTGCTTCGTCAATTAGAACTGTACGAAAGCGAAATTTGGCCAGTCTTGGATCACCCGCTCCTACACAGGTGCACAAAATCACATCTGCACTTCTCAAGATTTCTTTTTCTGCTGCTCTCTTTAACGATTTATACTTTTTCTCATCAGAGCTACTTAGTTCCCCCTGTTCATCTTTCAATTGAATCAGTTTTTGAAGTTCAATGTTTGTGTCATTGTGCCGTACTTGCTCATGCAGGGTTAAGAAAGAAACTGGTGAATCCAATGCTTCTCTGGACTTTGCCGTAAGTCTAACCACTTTTAGGCCAGTACGATGAATCTTTTCGGTAAGTTGATCAACGGCCACATTACTGGGCGCACAAACTAAAACCTGACCTGGATTCATTTTGGCCAAATGATACACTACGGTGGCACTAGTGACGGTTTTACCCGTTCCTGGAGGACCCTGGATCAAGCTCAATGGTTTTTGCAAGACACTCTTTACGGCATAAACTTGAGAATGATTAAGTTCTGGAAGATTTGGCGCAGTAAATCTAAGTTCGCATTAGCAAAGGGTTGGAAAGTTAAAGGAATACTTTTTAGGCATTTGAGTTTTCAAAACTTGTGGCTCAACCTCATGACCCAACAATCGATGATAAATGTAACCACTAACTGAGGTTTCATCAAGGGCAAAGGTTTTCATCGCCAGTTGCATTCGATCAAAGCTGGTGCTCTTCCAGACAAAGTCCACAGAGTAATGATGAGTGCAGTCCAAAGGTGCACCAGCTTCTCTTCTCAACTCCAGGCCCACTTCATCATTAATGTCTATTTATAAAGTGAGGTTGAAAAGGAAGAAAGAAAGTTACTGTTGGGGATTTTGATGACATGACCTACGCATTCCCAGGCTGGATGTAGCTCACCACGATACCTCAGACGTAGTTCATCACCCACTGCCAATCTGACTTCTCCTAGCTCCAAACGTGGGAAGAAGAACCAAGCAATTCGCTTCTTGTTTAAGCCCAGATCCCATCGCACCACAATATCATCTTGAGTCTAATTTCCCAGGTGTTTATTAATTAATGCTTTTAATTAGGAAAGAAGGACTTGCCTGAGATTCTTTCAATTTTTTATCATAGTCTGCTTCCATCTTTACCAAGGGACCAAAGATGTTCTGATGTTGATAAGCGTCTTCGTATCTTAGCAAGACTGGTTGGGGTTCATCATCAATGCCGGGCTTTTCAAGATCCTCCAACGTAGCATTGGAATTATCCTTCCATAATTCCTCCAGACGATTGATTTGACGAGAGCTGATCTGTCTGGCTCTGAGTTGTTCCTGCTCGGATGGGACCTTGACCAACCAAGGCAGAAAACAACGATCATCTATCAGGGGTAACCACTGTGCGGTATCCCATGTCATATCTTTGCCGCTGGGAGTGGCGGCGCAGGGTTGACTTTTGACCGCAGATTAGAAAAAGTGTAGAAGAGAGAAAACTTACCGACAAAGCAAAACTACCACAGTATCACTCTTTGCAGGAATAAAACCAAGTAAAAATACGTTTCTGCAGCCACAGTTGTAACACTCGAGCACAGTTTCACCCAAAGGAGACTTTTGATGAAGTGTTACTTCTTTATGTTTTGCTCGGACCAGATGATTGATGATGTGCGAACCAGAAGTATTTCCTCTAGAGTTACAAAACCAGCGCTGACAAGTTATGCACTTTACTACAGAAGAAGGCGAATGTATGCCACAATAACTAGGAACCAGGTAAGAACGTATTGAGAAGCTTACTTGCAGGCATGTTCAGGAAGTTCACGCCATTCTCCTTCCTCTTCCTCTTCTTCTTCACCCACAATTGCTTCTTCCTCTTCTTCCTCCTCTTC